>QXTE01000051.1:5447708-5497330 GCA_003942145.1 Platysternon megacephalum
GAGGGGGGGTCTCTGCGGCACGGGGGGGTCCGTTCCCCGGGGGCGAGGGGGGGGTCTCTGCGGCACGGGGGGTCCGTTCCCCGGGGGTGAGGGGGGGGTCTCTGCGGCACGAGGCAGAGGAGCTGTTCCCCGGGGCTCGCGGATGGAGGCGGCCCTGAGGGGGCAACTCCCTTCCCGTCCCCCGGCGGAGACGTGGTGGCGGCCGCTGTCGTGAGCCGGCCGGGCCGCCAGAGGGCGCCGCCCCCTCGGTTGCCCGGGCTGAGCTGAGTCGGCTCGGGCCGTCTCCTCAGCTCGGGCCCCGCGCGCGGCCCCCGTGACTCGCCCGTGCGCGGCCCGGCCCAGCCCGCTCCCCCCTGCCCGAAGCCGGCGGCCTGGCCCAGCGCGGAGCCGAGCCGGCACCATGTGGCTGGGCCCCGAGGAGGTGCTGCTGGCCAACGCGCTCTGGGTCACCGAGCGGGCCAACCCTTTCTTCCTGCTGCAGCGGCGGCGGGGCCACGGCAAGGGCGGCGGCCTGACGGGTGAGGGGCCGGGCGGGACCCGGGACCGAGGCCGGGGTGCTCCTACGGTTGCTTGCAGCTGAGAGGGCGGGGCGGGAGCCGGGCCTGGGGCTGGCCTGACAGGTGAGGGGAGCCCGGGGCGCCCCCAAACGGGGTGAGGGGCGCCAGGCCTGGGATCCCTTCTCCGCCCCTTTCCTGCCCATCAGGATCCTAGGCAGGGCGAGGGTTATCGGGGCCGCCCGGCAGGGTCCCCATGGGGGAGGGATCCCTCTGCCCTATTCGTGGCCATAAGGATCCCAGGTCTGGCTCCCCTCGCGTGCAAGTTGCGTGTGTTTGGTGAGCGACAAGGCTGACGTGCAAATAGCGACATGACCTGAGCTCAGCAGCGATCCCCAGTGTGCATTTAGGGGCTGTTCCCCACCCCCACTTAGGTAGGGCAGGTAGGCCAAGGTGCATGGATAATAGGCTTGTTCAATTTCTAAACAGGCACCTTGATGCGTTCCCTTTTGCTGCCCCGCCTCCCGCGTGGGAGACCTGACCTTAGACCTCAGTCCATCCCCTGCTTTGCTGCACATTGGGCTACCCACATTTGCCATCCTTGCCTGTCAACTGCCCTTCGCTCTAAATTTTCCCATTTCATGTTCAGGTGCTTGATGTCGTTCAGAACTGTTCGTTTCCATGTTATTCGCCATTGTCCTCTCTTTCTTCTTGCGTTTTCTGGCTTCCATTCAAGGGTGGTATTTGGTAAGGGTTCTTTTTCCATTCTCAGCACATGTCCCAGCCACTGATGTCTTCTTTTGTAGATTATTTGTGAGAGGGTACTTTGTCCAGTAATTCTTCTGACTTCTTCATTCGTCTTCCTATCTCTATATGTTATTCCCAATATTCTTCTCAGACATTTGTGATTAAATGCATCCAACTTTTGCATATCTTTTTGGTAAGTTGCCATGTGTCACTGCTATATGTTGTGATGGCGATAACACTTGGGAGAAGATCCCTGTAAAGAGCTGCAAAGCCATTTCATTGCCCTCCTTCCTCCGTAAAACTCTCCTTTGCAGTAACACCTACAAAAATCATGATAAAGGTTAGGCCACTGGTTTGCTGTGACCACTGCCAGTCATGCTGACCAATATTGTCTCATTGTTTCCTTGTGCTGCTCTGTCTGTATCCACGCATTGTCTCTTATACTTAGATTAGAAGCTCTCTGGGGCAGGGACCATCCTTTTGTTCTGTTTGTACACGGCCTTAGTGCAATGGGGTCATGACTGGGGCTTCTAGAAGCTACCACAATATAAATAACAATAATAGAAGTAGATGGAATTTTTTTTTTCTGCATGGGAAAAGATAGTTGTTTGTATGATATTTATATAGTCTTGACTTGCTAAAGTACACTTCTACCCCGATATAACGCGACCTGAAATAACACGAATTCAGATATAACGTGGTAAAGCAGCGCTCCGGGGGGGCGGGGCTGCGTGCTCCGGCGGATCAAAGCAAGTTCGATATAACACGGTTTCACCTATAATGCAGTAAGATTTTTTGGCTCCCGAGGACAGCGTTATATCCGGGTAGAGGTGTATCTTCCTTTTTGTGGATTTGTATGTTTGGCAACCTTTATATGAGTACGAGAAAGGTATTATAGTTTTAATGTGCATGTATGAGAGAGTGTTTTGTGATGGATGCAGTTGGTTTAGACTTTATAGTTATGAATATTTTGTTACAGTGGCAAAATTGAAGTTGTTTGCTGGTCAGTGAGAATTATTCATTTTATTTGTGTGTGCCAGATTTGGGTATAAAGTGTAGTGAGGGAAGTGATCATAAAGGGTTTAACTGTGATCAAAAACCAATGTTTGCAATCACTTTCAAAACATCTCTCAATAGAATACATACAACTTTCATTATGTGAAATGCAGAATTAGTTATGTAAATATTGCAAAATGTATAGGTCACATTTAAGCTAGTTTGTGAAATGTATAGTCAGTTTTTACATGTCAACCCTTGTTAATCAAATGTACTCAATATAAGATGATGTAATATTTACATAAATTGCTGTAGTTGTGCATTTTTCCACAATTTTTAAAGGCAAGGGTTTTTTATTCTGTTTATGTAGTGTATATGTTATTTGAATAACCTTAATTATAATTTTTTTTTATGCTGGAATTTCCTGTTTTCAAAAAGAAGCTATAAGAAGAGATGATTCTCTGATGCTGTGGATCTCCTGAAAGTTTTAACATTTAAACTAGAGCAATGAAGTGACTGAGCCTACAAGCCTATTTGGTTCCAGTGCAAACTTTTTTTAACATCTAAAAAGGATAGTGGCTGTCTTTGAAGTCCTAGACCTCTAGAAACTACCGATAGGCACTGTCCTTGTTCAGTGCGTCTTAATGTTTTGGGGGGGTAGAAGAACATAGGGTTATGACTGAATCAGTTAAGTACTTGCGCCCTTAAAAGTTTGAGCACAATAGCATTTAATGTTTTCAGTCCAATATGCCATGTGTAAATCGTACACACTTGGCACTCAAACATGGCAAATATTTAGAGAAAGTAGTTTTTTATTTTAAAAACTAATATTCTGTTAGCCAATTTGTACAAATATGTGCAAAGCATCTACACCAAAATCAGGCACCCATTGTGCTAGGTACTGTATGTATGCACTGTAAGAAACTGTCCATGTCCCAAAGAGCTTATAGGATAAGGCTCTAATCTTGCAGTTGATAGCATGTGTGAACCTAATGGTCTACTCTTTCCTGTCACTTGCAGGATCAGGGCCTCAGTAGACAAGACAGACAAAGGGTAGGAGAACGGAAGTATTGTTATCTACATTTTACAGATGGGGAACTGAGACACGAGATTAAACAACGAGGAGTCCTTGTGGCACCTTGGAGACTAACAAATTTATTTGGACATAAGCTTTTGTGGGCTAAAACCCACTTCAACAGATGCACAGAGTGAAAAATACAGTAAGCAGTATATATATGAAAAGATGGGAGTTGCCTTACCAAGTGGGGGGTCAGTGCCAATGAGGCCAATTCAGTTAAGGTGGAAGTGGCCTAGTCTCAACAGTAGATTACTTTTGTAATGCTAATGAGGCCAATGCAATCAAGGTGGACATCGCCCATTTCCAACAGTTGACAAGAAGGTATGAGTATCAGCAGAGGGAAAATTACTTTTTGTAGTGATCCATCCACTCCCAGTACATGCACTGCCATGTACATTGGCCAAACCGGACGGTCTCTATGCAAAAGAATAAATGGACACAAATCAGACATCAAGAATTGTAACATTCAAAAACCAGTAGGAGAGCACTTCAGTCTCCCTGGACACTCAACAACAGACTTAAAAGTGGCAATTCTTCAACAAAAAACCTTCAAAAACAGACTTCAACGAGAAACTGCAGAACTGGAATTAATTTGCAAACTGGACACCATCAAATTAGGCCTGAATAAAGACTCTGAGTGGATGGGTCATTACAAAAAGTAATTTTTCCTCTGCTGATATTCACACCTTCTTGTCAACTGTTGGAAATGGGCGATGTTCACCTTGATTGCATTGGCCTCCTGAGCACTACAAATTTGTATCTAGTGATCAGCAGATTAAAAAATTACCCGAAACAATTTCCATTAACTGTGTTTCCAAACATAGAGCTTGCAGGCACTAATTTAGAATTTGTGTTTAAATGATCCTTGTCTCTAGTTTTTTTGGGGTTTTTTTACATTTCTTTCAGTACTCTTGTAGTATATATTGCTTGGGAGACTGACAGCTATCAAAAATGAATAGTATAAAAATACAAACGCTGAGGCCTCTTGTACTGGTTATATGTAATAGAATAAGTGATAAACCAGCTTAGTGATATTTAGTAGCATAGAGGGAGATAAAATTTAACCATTATCCAAGCTTTTGAATCAGTATCAAAGTTCTCAGAGAGTTTCACTTTATCCTCTTCAATCATTTTCAAAAAAATGATTTGCTGATTTTTATATTCCAGAAGATAAATGTTTTGTCTTGAAATTTCACTCTGAAGTTAGGAGGAAGTGAAAACTCAATAAAATGTCTTTTGATCAGCATAAAGTCACCAATTCAGGAAAGCATCCATATTCAGGACAACACAGAAGCAAGAGCTTAACTTTAAACATGTGCTTAAGTGTTCTAAATAGGGATGGAACTAAGCTTGTGCTTATGTGCTTTTTTGAATTGTGGCAAAGTCCTTCCGCATCCTTTGGGTGGGAGTCTGTAAGTCAAGAAAAGGAAGTTTTCTTTTGCCTTGCAGCCTGAGGATTCATTCTTTCTTTGTGATAGGAGTGAGGGAAGTTGTTAGGCTCCTGATCCCTCTGTAACCTGCAAGGGAATTCTGTAACATCTTCTGATAGAAAGAGGATCACCTTTAACATTTAGATTTAGCGTCAGTTTAACAAACAGCCAAACCACAAAACCAAACAGGTTTCATTCCCCGCTCCCCGCCTTTCTGGCGGCTATCCCCAGTATTATCAATATTTAGTTCCAAAAGTACTTTCCTTTTACTTTCATTAACTGTACTTTCATTTTAGTACAGTTTCATACTGTTCATACCAAAGACTTCTCTGCTTGTGCGATCTGACCCCACTCCCATCTAAATTGCTAATTTAAGAAGTGATTAAATCAAATTTGCCTTCTAGAAAGGTCACTGAGACCTGCGAGCATCAGCTTTTGCTAGTATTTGCTCAGATATTGCTCTCTATTTGGTTCTACTCTGGTTGAGTGTATCATCTTACCTGCTGTTGCAAAGGTGGCACTGAAAGCTTTGGCCTACAAAAATCCTCTGCTGTATTATTTTTGGATTTTGTCATCCTTAAAATCTCTCCTCATTTTATAAGAATATGAAATCTGTAGGGTCTATAACTTTCAGTTCTTTTAATAATGTTTTAGGTACATCAATAAAAACTCTCCGGAACTACCCAAAAGCATTCTCTGTGTTGGGAACTGGTCTCTACCCCTAAAAACTTTATTTATATTTTTCAAAGAAGGCTTATGGTTTGAGTGCTTGCCATTTGAAAAGTATTTATCTTAGACTTGACTATCTCCAGAAAAATTCTTTCCTGTGTGTTAATTACGAACACTTTCATAGGAACATCTCCTTCCAAAGAAAGTTTAAAGGGAGAGTGTCACCTTGAGGCTTATAATGGACATCTGATTGCAGCCTTAACTATGAAGTTATTAACAGTGAGCTGTAGCTATTCAGTACAGATAGTTTGTTTGCTCCTATTACTGGATATTCACCACACCCTCTTCCAAGACTGAGACACCATTGCTCACCTGTCCCCTAGGAATGCCAAGGGGTCATGCATATTGCTTCCACCATCCATTTGAGGCTACATTTCTCCTTATCCCAACTCTCTTATCAATGGCTCACTTTGTTTATCTTCAAATCTTTTGTTTCCTAGGTCTGCTTGTGGGAACCCTCGATGTGGTTTTGGATTCCAGTGCTAGAGTCGCCCCTTACCGGATCCTGCACCAGACTCAGGACTCGCAAATCTATTGGGCAGTGGCATGTGGTAGGTACTACTGTGATTGCTGGCAGGTGGCTACATACATATCATTGCACCATTCAAACAGTCAGTTATACTAAGGCTGAATGTTACAACTCTCACAGGAGTTATGGATTTTTAATGTGTCCACAACCTTTTTGTGATGATAATAGGTGAACCAATTTCATTAAGAACCTTGACAGCTCTTAAATCAAACTTCCAAGCAATATGGGTTGGTAAAACTGGCTGAGCTCCAAAATCTGAGGTCCAGTGAACTCTCAGCGAGAGCTTTAATTTCTTCAGGGGTTGTGTGGATTCTCCCTCCTCTGAGGTGTGCGTGTATGTATGCAGGAGCAATAATTTGGAGAATTTAACTGGGTTTACTAAGGACTCCTGTGGCAGAGCAACTACTGTGCTCTGATATACTCATTGGTAGCAAAGCACAAAATGGGAACGTACAAAAATGGGAAAATGAAGGTTATTCAGGGTGCTGATCAATACCCATGATTATCTCTTTACTATATTGTCATGGCTTAGTCCTTTCCACCCTAATTAGTGCGTGATTTTTCCTTTAACAAAAGGTAATGAGAACTCCAGCCCCACATATCATTTGCATCCCTTGTACTTGTAAAGCGCCATTGCTGTACTGGAATCTTAGCATTCCTTACTGCACAAGGCCAGGTCTGAGTTGGATAATATGCCCTTTTAATATCTGATAGAGAAGTTTGGTCATTGAGAGGATTTCGGTCCTACCCACCGAGGAGGAGAAAATTGTATTCAATTCAACCTTATGGGTCAGATTGACCAGTGTATGATGGGAAATCTTTGCTGAAGGGAAGTAAAATGTGAGCCTAAAAATAATCTCCCTCTGATCCCACAAATATCAGTTTCTGCCCCTGTTCCCCTCCTTCCTCCAGATGGCCAGGCAGTCTCTCCTGTAGAGCTGTTTAAAGCCTACAGGAGAGGAGAAGCTTAGAACTGCTGCGTTCCTCCACAGAAACCCAGCAACTCCCAGTTGTGGGGAAGAAGACACAGGAAGAAAGCAGGAAAGCAGAATGGTGGGTGAGAAACTCAGAGCAGAAGGAAGCAGCATTTTTATGGATGTACATGATGCAAATCGGGATTTATATAGCAATGTGACAACAGTAAATGGTGCAACTAGCCTCAGAATCTCATTATGCATGGAGCCCTGCCCCTAAGGAAGAATGTAAAGTGCATGGGCAGCAACATTAGTATCACGCTGTCTGGAGTGCCTAACCACTGTGAGTGACTATCTCAGGGCAGACAATCAATTGGTAGTCTGGATCTTACATCAGAGACAACACTGGCAGCCAATTCCTTAGTAAACTAATTAGCTAAGAAAAGGAATTCGAGTTATTGAGAGCTTAAAGCAGGTAAACCATAGTTTGTAACTCCAAATGGTGGCAGTGATGTAATAGACTGCCAGTTTCCCAAAAGTCTTTTCCAGGGCTACCCAGAATAATTCTGGGGATCTCAGTCTTCTCGTTCAGTTATTCTGCCCTGTTCTGCCTAAATATATACTAATCCATTTAACTCCTTTGATATTCACGCACAAGTGAATTGGCCTATGGCTCTGGCCTGAGCTGGTCTGTCAGGGTCACAATTAGCTTCTTAGTTAACTACTTTAATCCTTGAATTACCTCTAAGGAATGCAGTTTTGTGCGCTAAAAGGAAATGTATAGCAAGTATTTGGTTGCTTATAAAATTATTAAAATATATACTTTAGAGAGAACACTTATCTTTATTTACTGGGTTTTTATATTGATGTAAGAAAAAAGAATGAACAAAATTACAAAATGTTATTACATATGTGTATTTAAAGTTGTAAAAATAGTATGTATAAGGTGCTCTAATTGAGATTGAAATATCATGTGATTGTGCATTTACAGCTTGTGTTATATTGTATAAATATGAGTGGATAGAGTTATAGTTGTATATGCAACCTCAACTTTTGTCCTTCTTGACTATTAAGTGATTAACTGTAAAGTCCTAACATTCTTGTAACATAGTGGTACATATGGAACAATAATATCTGCATGACTCTAGTGTCTTTCATAGAAAGATCTCAAACAATAATTAAGGGGAAAAAACAGAATTCCAGATTCATTCCCATGCTATAAACACTATGCTTCCTCCAAGTCCAAAGTACCAAGCAGATACTTAGGTGCCTTTAGAATAAGTCATTTAAGATTGTGTGATCCTTGTGGTTTGAAAACCTATATCAATGGCTAAAGTTAGGCTACAGATAAACTTCTTCTTTCCTCCTGACTTTGAGTATATTTGTCTATACTCCATTGACCTAGTGAAGACACAATTCATGGTCCCCTGAGGCAGAAATATTTATTGCTGATTCTAGCTTCTGGTTTCAGATCTTGGGGTTATTTTGGTTTGTGTAACCACAGACAAGCTGGGGTAGTTTCATTGTTAGGTGTCCAACTATAGACCTTTCAGCTGTGACTCATTTGTTGCCGAGGTTGCCTCTTAACAAGGTAAGAAATAAACCTTGTGTAGAGTAAGAGCTTCAGGGAGCTTTGTATCTTCCCTTGTCACCCCTTCTCCTCCTTTCTTTCATCAGCCCTGGTGCAGGGGCTTCTATGCCTGCATAGAAATTGCTTGGTAGGATGGATGCTGTGTCATTAAAGCAATTGAAATGTTCACCTACACATTTTTAGGAATCCCGTTGCTATACTGTTTTCAATTGGGAGTGAGTCCTGTACATAGTTGAAGTAGGATTTTAGAACTTACTGGAATTTAATTGAGGAGGAAGTTTACAAACATTTTAGACTTAAACATAAATGGATTCATCTTTCACTTGCATTTCATTATATTTCTTATGTTATCTGCTAACTACCAAAGTTCTTAGTTTTTCTGTGAAGGCTTCTGTCTATCTTCTGTGCTTTCATACTGCTCTGAAGTTATAACAATGAATATCTGATATAACCATTTCCATTACTCCATGGTTCTGACTTGAATGCAAAGTTGAGCCTGCGTGGAAAGAGAGAAATCTCTTACTAAAATGTAAATTTCTGAAATAAATAGCTACAGGAACAAAACCACAGGCCAGCTACCCTTTCTGTAGAAATGTCCCCTCCTCCTAATTTGCTCCAGCATGAAAGAGGATTTTAAGACTTGAAACTTGCTGATGTAGCATTAAAGTGATTGACAAACAAGCTTCTTTTGAAAGAAATAAATTGTGCCAAACGTCCCAAATAAACAGCACAGCAGCATTTCAAATGTGAATGTTTCACGTTTGCCTTGTTTGTTTATTTCAGGCCCATCTGCTCTCTCCTGGCAGTCATGCACAGCATTGGAGAATAGCGTCAAACTGCAAGGATCCAGCAAGTCCTATTTTTCTGAAATTAGTTTGTGTAAAGTTTTCCTAATATTCCATAGGGTGTAAAATACTAATTAAGAATTAAGAAAACCTTTCCAAGCTGTGTGATTTGGGGAAATATAGGACTTGTACACTTGCAGGCAGGCTGACCTATAGTGTGCGTGGCTGTCAATAGAAAGTGCTGCTTGTCGCCACTAGGAGGACCTGGCAGTGGCAACAACAGTTTGACTTTCAATATATTATTTTTTTAAATGACTCCATAGCATGGGTGTAGTTGACTGGTTACAGGTGCCCTGCCCACTGTTTTCTGCAGTGATGCTTTTATTGACTTTCTACTGTGAACTTGCAAGAAGAATGGTGTTCTGACTATATCCTGTTTGTCCCCCTGTTAGGCTCATCTCGTAAGGAGATCACAAAGCATTGGGAATGGCTAGAGAATAACTTGCTGCAGACTCTCTCCATCTTTGATAATGAGGACGACATCACCACTTTTGTCAAGGGCAAGATACATGTAAGGGGCACATGTTTCCCTGCAGGTCATGGGGAGGTGGTGTTGAGATTTTTTACCTTTTGGAGGGGGAAAAAAATTCCCTATAGATATTTCCATCTTCACCCTTCTCTGGACATAGGTATGCTTCAGATCTTCATATAACTTATACTATTTTATCAGTACTATGTTATTGCTGCAATAGCTCAGGATTAATACATACTGCAGTAGAAATCATGTGAAAAGAGCAGATCTCAAAGAGCAACCTGCCTTTGAGAATTCTCCTGGTGCAACAACTCACTAAAACCTGCTGCCCATCTGACATTATCCCAATGAGCTGTATCTTTGGCAGAGAGAAACAATAGGACCACATTGCACTGTCTGGCCTCCCCCGTGTTTGTCACCAGATAATTCTAGCCTGTAAACAATGCACTTTCCCCTGCTAGGACTATCCAGAATCTGTCTCTGGTGTAAGGTGACTGTATCCTAATTCTCACGGTGCTCTGTTTCAAACAGACACTAGCATCTCTGCTGGTTGAGGGGTTAACTAAGAAAGAATCAGTCTGAACTGTAAGTGGGTGGAGCCTTTGATTTTTTTGGGGGACACTGAGTAAGTAATCTTGCCCCCCTGGTGTGATGAGGGTAGAGTCAGCTGTTGCCCAATTAGTAGAGACAGTGAAGGAGGTGGATGGAACAGATCTCTGAATGCTTGACAGTTTCTCACTAGGAATATTATAGTAGTAAAGACAGCCTGAGAATGTCAGAAACAGTGCTTTTGTCTCAACATGTTGATATAGATTATTAATTCCCTAGATGATCTGGGTCCTCATTTTCTGAGACCTCCTCTTCTCTTGTGTTTTATAGCAACAGTTGAACTTGGCTGATGTACCTTCACTGTCAGTCCCTAGATCCAAATGACCATGGGTTGCTGGCATTTTTGGTGAAGGGCCTTTAACTCTGGATTTTGCTGTCCTGGTAGTGCCCAAAGTTAAGCTTTGGAAGCAGTGCAAAGCTCCCCTGACTTATTTTGGCCTTTGCCTGAAGTCTAGGGTGGAATACTTTGATTCGGTAGATGGAGACATAGTTGTAGGTGCAGCCATAGATACAGTTGTGTCCACATTTCTAAAAATTGAAAATCAAGCTGTTTATAAAGTAGACTGTAGATTTGAGAATGATGCTAGGAGCTAATGTGATGATCCATCCTCTAGAGAGATGGAGGTGATAAGAGCAAGAAATAGCTTGGAAACAGTAGCACTACCCAGGCAGTGGCTCTGCCATCAAGGCTGCTGACTCTAACAGAGAAGGGCACCTGTGCTTGCTGAAAAGGACACTGATAAGCTAAGAAACGGATCTATTTTTAACGTCATCCTGTCCTTAAAATAGATCTGTGAATGTTCCAAAAAAAAACCTTCTAAGAGAGATATAATAGCAGCACGCATTTTTGAGTCACAAATTGGTGTATGCTCCTGGATATTGGTAACACAGAGGCAGCTTCTTTTTCAGCATCTTAGCTGTTGAATTTGAATTTTTTAAAGGGGGGGAAATACTTGATTTTCAGGAAGTGCAAGTTGTGGACCATTGTCAAGGAGAACTCTTTATATTTTAACCTATCAAGGCTGATAGGGTCTATTTTTCTGAGGTCCTGAGGACATGTAACTCCCATTGAAGTTATGTAAGTTGTAGTTGCTTGTTGTCTCTGAAAATCAGACCCACAGTGTCACTGTAAGTCAATGGTAGTTTTTTTTAGATGGTATTAAAGGGGAGATAAAAATCTCCATAAAGTAGGAGTGACTTGTTACTGTAATCTAGAAAACAAAACGTTAAGACATCATTGTTAGTTGTGACTGTGAAAAATTGTTTTTCTTGAGACTCCCTTTGTATCTCTGTCAGGTTCCTTGCCTGTTTCCCACAACTCTTGGGTTACTGTCAGTCCTTTCCTTCTGGTTAGACAGATTAGGACAGAGCTCTCTTTAACGCCCATTGGTGCTGTCTGCGGAACTCCAAGCCCTCTAGGGAGCATGCTCACTCTTCAGCAGTAGGTCTCCTGCATGGCAGTATAGAGTGGTAACTCTGAGTTACCAGGCCAGTCAGGAGAAGGTCACCGAAATGTTATAAGTGTGTGTTCAGGCATAGGTTCACCTTTAACAGGATTCCAAGCTGTCTGATTTGTCGTTGTTATTAACCGTCTCTGTTTTGCCTTTAACCTGGTTCTGGTGTGGATTCCCTTGCCATGTTCTTCCTCTCTATCTCTGAGATTGTGCTACTTTAACACTGTAAGTGAAGGCAGCACTGATTTTTCCACTTTCCATCATCCTCTCCTCTCCCTTCAGGGCATTATTGCTGAAGAGAACAAGAATCAGCAGCCCCAGGGTGAAGAGGATCCAGGTAAATTTAAGGAGGCTGAACTCAAGATGCGGAAACAGTTTGGAATGCCTGAGGTGGAGAAGCTAGTCAATTACTATTCTTGCAGCTATTGGAAAGGGCGTGTTCCAAGGCAGGGCTGGCTGTATCTGACTGTCAATCACCTCTGTTTCTACTCCTTCCTGCTGGGCAAAGAAGGTAAGTTATCGGCTTGCTATGTGCTCTTGTCTGCCACTTCCCCCTTGATATAGTTGATCATTGGTGTGGGCTTTTTTGGCTGTTTTAAAAAAATTTTTCCCCATGGAAATCCTCTTTTAGCTCTAGCACACAGCCTTCAGGTCCCACTTACACTTGTCTTCTAGCTTTCTCATGACTTTATGGGTAGAATTCTCAAAAGCACCTAACGTGATCTAGAAGCCTGTGGCTATGTCTGCACTGCCCTGCAGTTCAGAATATGGGGGTTTGAACAGTGCACATACAAGTGCTGCACTGTAACTCCCCCATGTGGACACTGCGAGCGAAAACTAAAAGGTTCCTAGTTCGCATTAATGTAGTCCTGTTTGGGGTTCTTTATTGGAGTTTTCAGACCTTGATGGCATTTGCCTCAGGAGTTACTCCGTTGCCCGTCGTTATCTGCTATGGATGAGATATGAAAACCTGAGAAGATATAATTAGGAGTATGCACTGATTCGGCAACATTCAGGTGGGATCCAGTATTGTTTCATAGGCCAGTTATTCTCAGACGGTGCTTCCTTTATGGTGAAGCACTTGGGAAGAAAAAAAAAATTGCCCAAGAATGGGAAAAGAAATAGCAAGTCTTGCTTGCTACTTTGACTTCTCTCCTACTGGCTGTGTGTGTTTTGCATCACATTGTAATTGGTGGGTTTACTTTGGGTGCTTCCTTAGTGACCCTGGTAGTCCAGTGGGTGGACGTGACACAGCTGGAAAAAAACGCCACACTGCTGTTCCCTGAGTGCATTAAAGTGAGTACCAGGGATAGCGAGCTTTACTTCTCCATGTTCCTCAACATCAATGAGACCTTCAAGCTGATGGAACAGCTGGCTAATATCGCCATGCGACAGCTATTGGACAACGAGGGCTTCCTGGAGGACAAGTCCCTTCCCAAGCCCAGCAAGACTCTAAAGAACATCTCTGCACTCAAAAGGTGTGTGTCTCTTCCAGCAGTGGAAATGGGGACAGGGGAAGGGGGGAGCAGGAGAGTCAAAGAATGGGTTTACATTATTTGGTAATATTGATTAGCACCTGAGGCCCAAATCTGAATCAAGGCTTGATTACTTTAGGTGCTACATAATCTCTGACATTCCCCCCCTTGTAGCTATGCTCATTTTTGTCCTGAGTACAATTCAACTATTTTTTTTAGACAAGTTCAGTTTTCCCCCTGTGCATGAAGGCATAGACTGAACTTTCAATGATCCCTATCTGAAAACAATCATGTAAGCAGAATTTGCTTCTATTGGAGATGACTTAATCTACAATGCCTTCTGCTTTGGTACAGTAATGCATGCCTTCCCCAAATGCAACTATTTAGAAGCATGCTTTCAGGATCCCTATATTTCCCCCCAATCCTCTGCTTTGATCTCCTTTTTTTAAAAGGTAAGGGTCTTTTAAAAAATCATAGTACGCTTATAGCATTTTACATCTTCAAAGTATTGTACAAATTTTAATAGTACCACTGTTTTGGGATGGAAGGTTGCACAGTCGTTTAAATCCATCTGTTTCAACCTTGTGATGATTTCCCTCAAAGTATTTATCTACGAGAGTAAGGTATATTTTATGTTTATGAGATGCACCTAAGAGAAACCTTGTTTTATCTTTTAAGTACTTGTGCTCCAGAGAATGTGTGGGTGTTGTGGTATATCTCAGTTTGAGAAGTGAACAGTGAGAAGATGAGAGGCACTCCTGCACACTGTGACTGGAATGAACCTTTGGTTGTGGTGTTTCCTTCTTAGGATTTTGAGGATGGAGGGTGGGGCCATTCATGCCTCCCAGTGTGCGGATTACCCTTCTCTCTTTTTTCCCCCCAGAGATCTGGATGCTCGAGCCAAAAATGATTGGTACCGTGCCACCTTCCGGCTGCCCAAGGATGAACGCCTGGATGGACATACAGACTGCACCTTGTGGACTCCATTTAACAAGATGCATATCCCTGGCCAGATGTTTGTTTCCAACAATTACATCTGTTTTGCCAGCAAGGCAGAGGAGGCCTGTGACCTCATCATTCCACTCAGGGAGGTGGGAACCTGTTAGAATTAAAAGCCACTTATGCATCAGGACTACAAGCTTTTGGTCTTTAGCTTTTGGGTGTTTCTGGTGCTTACAGGTTGTGAATCCTGACTCTTGACCACAGTAGGTTAATCCATAGGCTAAGAACATAAGAACAGCCATACTGGGTCAGACCAATAGTCCATCTAGCCCAGTATCCTGTCTTCCAACAGTGGCCAATGACAGGTGCTTCAGAGGGAATGAACAGAAGAGGTAATCATCAAGTGATCCATCCTCTGTCACTCATTCCCAGAGTCTGGCAAACAGAGGCTAAGGACACTTCAGAGCATGGTTTTGCATCCCTGCTCATCTTGGCTCATAGCCATTGATGGACCTATCCTCCATGAATTTAACTAGTTCTTTTTTAAACCCTATTATAGTCTTGGCCTTCACAACATCCTCTGGCAAAGAGTTCCACAGGTCGACTGCGAGAGACTTGTGAAGAAATACTTCCTTTTGTTTGTTTTAAACCTGCTGCCTATAAATTTAATTTGATGACCCCTGGTTCTTGTGTTATGAGGAGTAAATAACACTTCCTTATTTACTTTCTCCACACCAGTCATGATTTTATAGACCTCTATCATATTCCCCCCTTAGTCGTCTCTTTTCCAAGCTGAAAAGTCCCATTCTTATTAATCTCTCCTCATATGGAAGCTGTTCCATAACTCTAATAATTTTTGTTGCCCTTTTCTGTACCTTTTCCAATTCCAGTATATCTTTTTTGAGATGGGGTGACCAGATCTGCACACAGTATTCAAGATGTGGGCGTACCATGGATTTAGAGAGAGGCAATATGATGTTTTCTGTCTTCTTATCTATCCCTTACCTAATGATTCCCAAACGGTTTCGCAAGAAATGGCAGTTTATTTAGGTACTGGGGGATTCTTTCGTAATGGGCAATGATTCTAGCAAAAGACTGAGATCAGTTCCTATTGAAAGAGAAATCTGTCTCCAAAACCCGAGTAACAGGGAACGAAGCAAAGGTAGAGAACACAGACAAATATTTTCTTCAATAACCATGAGACTACTGACTAGTAAGTTTGTTTCTTATCCAATTCTGGAAGTATCCAGAGACAAGTCAAACTTTCAGTGTTTAACAAAGTCTGTTCAAAGGACATTGTGACTGTTGGCTTTCTGGTGCTTTGGTTTTGGTTTTTGGTTTTTTTACATTTTAGATTTTGTTTTTCCTCTCCTGTTTGTAAAAGAAAGACCTCTTAGCAGCTTGAAAGTAGCATTTTCCCCTGTGCTACCTTGTCCGTTCCCATTTGGCAAACAGATTTTTTCTTCTATTTTTAATTAAGCTGAAATGCATTTTGCTTGTGTGCCATCATTAATGAAATCCGCACAGCTCCTTCAATAGCACTAGTTAACTACCTGTACCAGAAGGAAGGGGGAACAACAACAACACAAAATATTTTTTGTGTTGCTCTTATAAAAAAATAAGCTTTCAGGGTGTCTTGCTCTGTTCTGTAGTAGTGGAGATAGGGCTACTGTTAGAGAATCAGGCACAGCTGTTGGTGCACAATGCAGGTGAGCACACTTTTCTGTCTTGGCATTTTCTCTCCTATTCTAGAAAAGTAGCATTTTTTTAAACAAGCTCTTGTATTTTCTTATTTTGTTTATACACTCCATTTTGTAAATAGGAAAAAAGGCAAAATCTTATTCACACTGCGTATGTTTTTATTTTTTCAATTTAAAAGGGGACTCAGCATCTTGATGGGGGGCAGTGAAAAGTCTGTCCTTCAACTGAGGAAACTGAGGAAAGCCCTCTGATCTTTCTGTATAAACCAGAGCACATGGCAGGCATGAGGAAGCAGGTGTTTAAAAATCAAAGTAAACTCTTCTTTGTGGGGGTACTCCATCAGTTTTCTCCCCCTTCTTTCCACACCAGCCACCACTATCATTCCTGTAAAAACCACATCAGCTACAGCAGAGGCTGCTGGCTGAGACCAGCTTGCATGTGTCTTGTTAAATGTCTTGATGATGGAGTTGATGTGTTGGCAAAAATTAATACCTGGAGGACAATCCAGGTTATAAATGTTTTATAGCAAGTTAAATTTGGACTTGCATCTCGGAGTCCCTTTTAATGATCAAATGGAAATGATGAAGTCCTGCTATATCCAAATTGCCTGTGACTGTCTTTTCCAGGTGGCAGTTGTTGAGAAAGCAGACAGCTCCAGTGTCTTGCCCCGCCCTCTCTCCATCAGCACCAAAAGTAAAATGACCTTCCTCTTCGCCAACCTGAAGGACCGAGATTTCCTGGTACAGAGAATCTCTGACTTCTTACAGAGAACACCATCAAAGAAATCGGATGGCTCTGGCAGAAAGTGGAAGGGGAGCTTCAGTGACACTGGGTGTGAGGTACTAGGGCACGGTTCTGGAGGGGGCTTTCCACCTTTCCAAAGAGACGTTTGTTGCATTGTCTACTCCAGCAAATGGCATCTTCCTATCAGCCTCCAGCTTTCAGAGTAGGAGTCTGACTAAGCTCAGACATTTCAGGTCTTTATAATGAGGAACACTAGGAATAAGACCTATTTACATCAATTTCTCATTTGCGTCACCATTCTCTGCAGATTAGGGAAATTACTCATTTCATTGGTTAGAGTTGAATTATAATTTCTCAAGATAAAGAAAGCTAGTTCCTGTGAGCCTGAGCATCACAGAGAAAATGGTGCTTATGCTGGGGGAGTGCTGTTGGCAAGGGGAAAGGAAGTAGGCAGTATCTATTGCTTTGAAAGGCAGGGGAAGAGAGAGGGAGGCTGAAATATTAGACTAGATTCTCTGGTCCGCTGTGCCCCTTCTGCACAGTCAATCAGTGCAAAGGGAGCAGAAACGTCCTCCTAAATCCCGTGCCGGGGATACCCTCAGCATGGGACAATCCCCAGGAAGTGTAAAGCTTCCCTTTCCACACCACTGGTGTGGGGGACATGTCAGGGTGGGCAGGGGAAGTGGCCAGAGCTAAATATGCTCTGGTAATCCCCAGCTGGCACAGTTTGGAGCAGCCTCTAGTGATTCCTATTTGTTACAGTCAGTGAGATCTGGATGCAGCAGAGGATCAGAGGGGTAGCCGTGTTAGTCTGTATCCACAAAAACAAGGAGGAGTCCGGGGGCACCTTAAAGACTAACAGATTTGTTAGTCTTTAAGGTGCCACCAGACTCCTCGTTGTTACAGCAGAGGATGTGGCCCAATAGGTCTCCTAAGGATGCATGAGACAATAAATCTTAATACATTAATGGATTATGGGTGAAGATCGTAGAATAATTCTTAAAGCTAAGTAATGGATAGCTCTGGGGACTGGTAATGAGATACAGAAGTTTTTACTTTTAGGTTAGTGGCCAGAAGTGGCATTGCTACTGTTCAGTAGCCTGTTGGCCATCTCCATCTAATCTTTGTTGGCAGGTCTCCACATCACAGCTGGCACCTTTGTTAGTCTGGGTAGAAAGGGGAAATACCGAATGGGCTTGGAGACTGAGCTCCCTTTTACTCTAGGCAACGATCCTCCAAGGGCTGGGTTAAGATGTATTGGTTGGGCAGCAGGGAGAAGTCAGCATGTTTTGTAGAGAGGTCTTCAGTGTAGTAGTTGACCACACAAAATGTGCTTGCAAAATAAACAGTAGAAGCTTATTATGCTTTTTTTTCAGATTACATATTTTTGTTCTTCAGGAGTTTCCAGAGCTCTCTTCCAGCAGTCCACCTGCAGTCAGCCCAACCTCTACTCTCAACAACCAGTTGGTCAGCTTCTGTACGGGGCAGGTGCCAACGGCCTCCCAGGGGCTACTCAAACTCTTCAGGAGAGACTCCGAGGAGCTCTTGGGACCCAAAGGGGTATGCAAGCTGCTTACATATAATGTAAAACAACTATTGCAATGAGTTTGGTGTTGAAGTGAAGTGCTGACTAGAACAGGCAGGGATAGTGAACGCTTCCTCGTTCTTCATTCTATACTCCAATGCTCCATCAGTGCATCTCCCCGCTGACCTGTGTCACCAGCTGCAGTTCCATTGCTAGGCTCCCATACAGCTCTGGAAATGCATCTTAGCTGTAACCCAAGCACTATCTTGATTTTTCCAGTCGTGGGCTACTTGAGCAAAGACTGCCAATTGTGCTAAATTCTTGTGCTTTTGCGATATTGACAAGTACCCACTGAGTCAGTTTCGCTCTCACTTGAGATTTCCAAGAGCTTTAGTCTGGGTACGGGGACGTGGTAATTTTAACCATGTAGTAAGAGAACGCCCTGACTTGGTTACATTTGTGTTGTAGATGAGACATAAAATGTTGATTGAGGCCACCAAACTCATTTCACTTGTGAATCAGATCTTTGAGATGAAGGGTGATGTGTCATGACTACAGTGCCATCCATCACATCCTCAACTAGCGCCTCTTTTTATTCAAGTAAAAGCTGTGTCAATGTCACGTTTCAACCTACTTGCTTGCACATTTTGGCAGTGAATACTTAGAAACTTGATACAGATGATCAGTTGTTCATAAATTATGTACATAGTGAATGTAGCACATCATAGAATAAGAAAGAAGGAACAGTTTAAATGTGGCACTGTATTTCCTTTGTCAAGTACAGGCTTGAGTATTCTGAAACCTCCCATTCGGTAGGTGAACTTGATGAAAATGCTTTAGTCCATCCAAATGGTTCTGTTTGTTTTTGCCTCTTAGGCAAAGGAGAAGATGAAGGAAGAGTCATGGAATATTCATTTCTTTGAGTATGGGCGAGGAATGTGTATGTATCGCACAGCCAAGACCCGCGAACTGGTACTAAAAGGGATCCCAGAGAATCTTCGTGGAGAGTTGTGGCTCTTGTTCTCAGGTAAAAGGCTCTACTGTGCACTCAAGACAGTTCCCAGGTAACGGGTAGCCCTTCTGCTGTTAACAAATATCAGGCCTTCTGCAAATTTCCGAGGTTGCAAGAGTTAAATGTTCATATCTAAATGGATCACATTTATTTCTAAATTAATCATTTACTCCCAGGTGTACTCCATCTGCATGAAGCTTTAGAGAGACCCAGTTTCTCTCTCAATCTGTATGCAATATGCCAGCAGGTGCTTTCTGAAGAGATTATGATCTGTTGCCTGCTAAGGCTGCATGACAGTATAGTGACAGGATATTCTAAATTCCCTCTTCTCCCAGGTGCTACATAGTCGTCTTTGTCAGGATTGTGACATTCAGAAGCTGGGGAATTATCTGATTTAACTGCAGATTTGTTTCTGAACCTTGAGATCTGCTTGTATTCATTTGAGTCTGTGTACCGTCCCCTATCTGCCCCTTCACTGAAACTTTGGGAACAAGTGAGTGAAGCAGTGCCTTTGTCATTGTAGGGGCCTGGAATGAGATGGTGACGCTTCCTGGGTACTATGCAGAGCTGGTGGAAAAGTCAATGGGGAAATACAGCCTTGCCACAGAGGAAATTGAGCGAGACTTGCACCGTTCCATGCCAGAGCACCCTGCCTTTCAGAATGAGTTGGGGATTGCTGCCCTTCGGAGGGTCCTGACAGCTTACGCATTCCGAAACCCCACAATCGGGTACTGTCAGGTAAGAGGGGGAGTATAAATTAGCCACCCCATGCTTTGGATATTACTGAGAGCCAAACCCCCATTTTAAAGAAGTTTCATACTGGAATTTGGGATCCTCCTTGATGATGCCCTTGTACTCTAGCACTAAGGCAGGGGCTGCTGTGTTGTAAAACTGTAACTGTCCTTTGGATGTGATGTTAAATCAGTTTGTTCTGCATATCTCTAGTGGCTGTGAGGCACAGAATATTTTATTAGATTGGGGAGAGCCCCAGTGTCCTGGCTAACTTTCCCTCACTCCGTAAAAGCACCTTCTAGTTTCCTAAGTAGTGCATGAGAACTGGCTGATTATGAAGACAGCTGGATTGACCATGCACAGCCTGCATCAAACTCATTAATTTGTAAACTGCCATAGGATATCCAGAGTATGTAGAAACTGAATAGTTTTGTGTATCCTTTGGATATTTACAGCCCCCTTCACACTGCTCTATTAAAAACAGGCTCAGTATTTTCAGTATAAATACCATTTTCAAGGTTTTAGTAACCAGGTTAATTAATACTAATACTTTGCATCCATGGATCAAGGCGCTTTACAAGGATGCGTGGAGTTATCCCCATTTCAAAGCTGCAGGAGCTGAGGCCTAGAGTGGTTAGCTGGAAACAGAACATAGATCTTCTGACTCCCAGTCCCCTACCTTATCCATAGGAGCATAGTATTTTAACCACATTTATCTCACATTTATAGTGTCCCATTACCTTCCTGAACATCCTCAGCTAATGTGGTATTTTCCTCTCCATGCATGTTCGTGTCGCTCTACCTGCTCCCAGGCCATGAACATCGTGACATCAGTACTGTTGCTGTACTGCAGTGAGGAAGAGGCTTTCTGGCTCCTAGTGGCCTTGTGTGAGCGGATGCTGCCAGATTACTACAATTCCAGGGTAGTGGGTGAGTCTGTCAAATTCATCGTGGGGGCTGGCATTTCCTTCTACTATACAATCAGCAGCACTCAGGAAAGAAGGACAGTCGTGTTTATTAACAGACCATTAAACACAGTGCATTTGAAAGAGCGTGAGACACTAGCCGATGAAAGCTTTGGCCTCATTAGTGATGTGTAAAGAATTTCCTGCAAATTCTAAATATCCAGTTATTCTCCCTGGGATAATTCAGTTCTTAACCTTTCAGGACCAGACAACTATTAATTGGAGGGAAGACAGAGAAGAGAATCAGAAATGGGAGGGGGCTGGAGGGCTAGACTTACAGGGAAAGATTTAAAAGAGCTAAATGTGTACATGACTAGAGGGTGGGGAGGGCCATAACAGTCTACCAAGTACTTGAAGGGTGTAAACACAAAAGAATGGTGGCAGGAGTTATTTAGTTTGGTACACGGGGGTATAAATAGGAATGATGGGATGAAATTAGAAAAAAAAAATAGCCTGACTATCAAATACTTCCTCATTGTGAGATCAGTTCAGTTTTAGAATAGTCTCCCAAGGGAATCTGTGGAAGCCCCATTGCTTGGAACTTCTAAAATTAAAGTATGTGCTGTAGGCGATTGTCCCACACAGTTCTTCAATTTTAATCTCTCTGCTTCTGTGACATTATTTTTAGAATAATAATCGTTCACCCCACTGCTCTTTTGTCTGGTGGGATATACAGATCAATTAATGACTTGCTCACCCAGGCTCTACAGTAGCAGATCACATGATATTCACATGTGTATGCAGAATTCTTCAGTTATATTAAAGAGGGAACCAGGAAATACATATGACCAAACCTTACTTGATTTCAGTTCTGTTGAAAAACTGGCTGGTTTGTGACTAGAATCAATATTTATCCAACTAGCATAGATTTACATTACTTTGTGCTCAGTCCCGTGATACCAAATTGTCACTTCCCCCTTGTCTTTTCAGGTGCATTAGTGGACCAAGGCATTTTTGAGGAGCTCACACGAGACTACCTTCCACAGCTGTCAGAGAAGATGCAGGAGCTGGGAGTGATTTCCACCATTTCTCTCTCCTGGTTCCTCACCCTCTTCCTCAGTGTCATGCCCTTTGAGAGTGCTGTGGTCATTGTTGACTGCTTCTTCTACGAGGGTATCAAGCTTATCTTGCAGGTGTCTCTGGCCATCCTGGATGCCAACATGGAGAAGCTGCTAAACTGCTGTGATGAAGGCGAAGCCATGACTGTCCTGGGCAGGTAGCCCTCATTACTCTTCTTTATAATTAAATGAACGGCAGTGGTACTCGCCCTTCCACTCTGGTGTAAAATCCTTAATATTTTTCATGCTCTCACAATCTTCATTGCTTAGCAGTTCGAACTGTCTTTACTAGATGTCACCGTGTCTCAGTGGGTCACAGCTGAGGATGCCAAATTCAGGACAAACTGCTGAGAAATAAGGCAGACTCACCCCAAATTGCTGGTTATTCTAACATTAGATTATACCAATCCAGTAATAAAAGTAAACTTCTGTCTCACCACAATGGTTAACAGGATGTCAAAAATTCAGTCTCCTTAGGCATTCCATCCCTTGTCTCCCCACCCAGACACCGTCTGATGAGTAGTTACTGAAAACCAATTTAATTAAATATGGGATTCTTTTAATCCCAAGAAATCAGCCATTTAGCCAGGTCAATATATAACTCAGCTCTTTCAACCCAATAGTCACACTGATGCCAATCCTTTATTAACTAAAACTAAAGGTTTAATAATAAAAGAGAAAAAGAAGAGAGTTGTTAATGTTAATTGATCATATACATACAAATAATTGCAAAGGCCTTAATATCAGGTTTGTAGCAGTGATGGAATAGACTGCTGGCTTGTAAAATCTCTCTGATAACTTCCAAAAGATTGAAAGGTCTTCAGTCCGTAGTTCAAAATGCTCCTTTTAGTTGTAAATCCACAGTCCAGAGAATCAAGGCAGGAAAGAGGCAAAATGGAGATAGCTCAGTGGTCTTTTTATATCCTTTGCCATGTGCCTGGAAATTTACTATCTCTGTTTGTGGAAAGTTACTGGCCTAAGATGGAGTCCAGGGTCACATGAGCATATCATATGTCCTTACGTGGCGTGATGACTCTCAGGGGGTAGCCATTGCCCGTATTCTTGCTGAGGTGTCCACAGAAAGAGCTACCTGGGCAGAGTGAGTTTCTTCTATGGCCCATTGGGAGAGCTACATGTCCTTGATGGGCCATCAATAGATAGCTGTTTGGCCTTAATGTAAATTTTACCTGGTGGGTGTTACCCAGGAATACAACACGTATGTATGATGCCAATATTCATAACTTCAGATACAAAAATGATACGTGCATGTAAACAGGATAATCATACTTAGCAAATCATAACTTTTCCATCGACACCTTACATGACATACTTTGTACAAGTTTTGTTGCAGTTGTATAACAGTGGCAATATCAATGATATAAATAGTTATATTCAATCATACAGCATCACACTACGAAGAAAGACCCATTCTGTCCTACCCTCAGGAATCCAAAAGCATTCAGTTGACTTTCTTCTACTGCATCCAAAAAATGGGGTCTCACGATAGAAAGCTAAAGTCTGAAGAGTTCCATCATATTTCCCAAAGCCCATCCTGTCTTGATGCATCCCTGCTGTCTAGCTTGAGTTTGAAATCTGAAGGGTTGCTGCTACCAAATCTAGGGAGAATTCTGATTCACTGTCAGTAACAGCTTCTAACGGAAGGAGCCTCCTAAAGCCTGGTGAGGCAAATCTTCCTGTAATGTAGCAAATGTAAGAAGGCTTCCTGTAGCAAAGTGAAATGTTGATCAGTTCCAAACATGCCAATACCTGCACCTTATTTTTCTGAAACCTCATTAAAAACAGGTGCTCTGAAGAATGAAATGAAAACTGGTTGTACTAGAGTGAAAGAGACATCAGTGGAGCTAGGCAGGCTAGCTGGGAAGAAATAAATTATTCCAGCCAATGAGATTGACTGTCCAAAGGAAGTGGAAATAGTATGTTTAAGATCTTACTTGCTTTTTTGTTAATTCTTAAGATTGTGTTAACCCAGAGCCCTGCCTTAGTTCTTTGTTTATCCCCACAGGTATCTGGACAATGTAATTAATCGACAGAGTATTTCCCCACCTATCCCACACCTACATGCCTTACTCACAAGTGGAGATGAGCCACCGCTTGAAATTGACATCTTTGAACTCATCAAAACATCCTATGAGGTCAGAGGCGAGATTAATATTTACTTGAGTGATCTTTGCCGCTTAAGGCCCAGTCCTGCATTCCTTGTGCAACCAAGACTCATTGGCTTCGCTAGGGGCTTGTCTATACTTACCGGAGGATCAGCACTGCGGCGATCGATGCATTGGCAGTCAATTTAGCGGGTCTAGTGAAGACCCGCTAAATCAACCACAGATCGCTCTCCCGTTGACTCCTGTATTCCACTGGATCGAGAAGAGTAGGGGGAGTCGTTGCTCTTCCATTGACATCACGTAGTGTGGACCCTGCAGTAAGTAGATCTAAGCTACGTCGATTTGAGTTATGCTATTCACATAACTCAAATTGCGTAGCTTAGATTGAATTTCCCCTGTAGTGTAGACAAGGCCTAGGAATATGGATTATGCAAGGAATGCAGGATTGGGCCACTAGTCTTCATGTTAAATATGAAGGATGTTGTTGTTCTTTTCAGATTCCATGAAATCTCACCAACCATGCTAACTAAAATTGAAAATTGATTCACAGTGCCTACTAAAGCTGATAGGTCAGAGATTCTCTCCACTCTGGAGAAAAGCTTTAGACTGTTATTTTGCATAAGGGGTTAGCCAATGCCAGGGAATTGTGGAGGTAACTTAATTACTGAACATTGGAATGAAAAAGGAATATTTTGGGGATTCACAACTTTTGGAGAGTTGTGAGGAATGTATCTGCACCAAACTCATAGTGCCAGGTTTGGCATGCCCATGAATCCCATTCTGCGGTGTCTGTGTTGTGATGATAGCTGGATGACCTGAAGTCTCCTAACCTGGTAGTGGTGGCAGCAGCAGCCATGAATCCAATAGGCCATATTACAGAAATAGAGGGAGTTCTCCCTGGTTCCCAACTACACTTTTCCAGAAGTAACTCTTCATGGATGATGACAACAGTATATTTGCATGGGAGAAAATAGCTTATTTTTATGTTTAATTACCAGGGCAGTCATCAGTGCACACTTGACACGTCCTCTCCCTCAATGCAATGAGGAAAAATGGGAAAAGACTTAGTTTTTCAGGTGGATTTCTTTTCTCTGCTACTCTCTTCCTCTCTGTCTTCTGTCATTGTCCTTTTCCTCTCCCTTCAGCTCACCCTTATGCTGTTCTTCCCATGCACCTTACGTTGCTTTCTAGTCTCGTTTTCTCATTAACTTGTGCCTGTTTGTCTCCTCCTCAAGGAAATCCTGTTTCTGTCTTTGCACTCTCTTCCTTCAAAGCACTACTCTTTCTGACTGTTCATTCCTTCTTTTTCCTTCCTTGTTAAAGCAGTATCATCCAAATCATTTTACTTGTCTGATTAGTGCTGTTGAGAAAAAGCCCAGCCTCCTTACAGGTACATCACTCAATTTGAACATGGATTCCTAATGAGTGCTAGCACATCTCATCACATGTTCTTATACTTCCCACCCACCATTAACAAAAGAGTCTTAGCAGACCATCTCTATTGACAAAAAGCCATTTTTTCCCTTTCAGGTCACTTCTAAAGTGATTCCCAATTTGCTGAACAATATGTCACTGAATGTGAGACTTGTCTCATTGGTAGATGGGGGTGACCCGATGTGCTTTTCTTCCTTACTATAGAAATTCAGCAACTTGAGGGCAGATGACATTGAGCAGATGCGCTTTAAGCAAAGATTGAAGGTGATCCAATCCCTGGAGGACACAGCCAAGAGGAGCGTGGTATGTAACACCCAGATTAAATGAGCTACCAGTTGGCATGTTAATGCAGCACATTTTGCTTTGAGTCCTCTGAAAATCTGCTCTGTAGCAAACCCAGGATGTGGTGACTAAAGGGATGATGGTTAATGTGGAAAATGTATCTGCTGACTTGAACAACTTCCATTTAGCTCTCATTGATCTAGTCTAACAAGTTGGGTTGAAGAGCAGAGGAAACAGTTGAAGTGCTAAGACATGATCCTGGTAGAATTATAGGCAAATCATTGCCAGTGTGAACCACAACAGGCCTTGTAACTTTCCACTGGTTAGAGCTGCCTGTATTTGTTACTTTTCATCTTGGTTCTTTGAGGGTTGCAAGATGGCAGATGTCCTTCCCACCCAGAGTGTGTGCTACGATGTTAGGAACCCGCAGAGGAGGAGCATATGCATCTTACTGCCACTTTACTCTTCTATTTGTGCCAGTTGTGAAACCTGTTCCCTTTGCCCCTCTCACTGTAGCACCTGCTATAGATGTCTGACAATAGGTGCATTGGAAAGCCACAAAGTGAAACAAAGGCAACGAGGTGATATGTTACTTGTTCTCACTTCCAATTACAGTGCAGTCAGAGCAGGAAACACATTTAGCACTTTGAGCAGCTTTTTATTGTGTTTACCCTCCTTGTTCAAGGCGGGTACAGCTGTTCTCTGTGTCAGCTGTTGCTGGCATCTTCCTGTCCTAGCAACTCAGAGATGTGAGACTGTTTTTCCTTCAGTTCAAAATCACTATAACACTCCTTCCTCCCTTGTACCTTAGTCAAGTCTCTTGGCCTTTTTCATGGTATATAAAATATTGTTTCATATAGTAAGTGAATAAATTTTACAGTTTAGGAGTAATAAATAAATGTTCATTCTGTTTCTCTCCCTTACTTTAGGTCAGAGCTATATCTGGCGACATTGGTTTTTCTATGGAAGAACTAGAAGAGCTTTATATGGTGTTCAAGGTAGGAACCTGGCATGTGGAAGAATGTGTCCTAGTCACTCTGCCTCTGATATACAGAAAGATATTCAAGATTGAGTGGATGGGGAAGTAATAGCATTGTGTTTCTATCCAGAATCTGATCTGTCAGAAGCAGAAGTGGGGCTCTAGGGTACATGGTGCCAGTGAGACTGGCTCTAGTATGTCTGATTATTTTTTTACAAAGATGATGGAAAACTGTTCACAGCATTTAAATGATATTCCTCAGGGAGAGATGCTGGCAATGTTGAAAAGGAATGTTTAGTGGCTAGAGTAGGGGACTGGGATTCAGACATCCTTGGTTTTATTCCTATCTCTGCCACTGACTTGCTCTGTAATCTTGGGCAAGTCACTTGACCCTTCTGTGCCTCAGTTTGCCCATTTGTAAAAATGGGGTGATAGTTTCCTACCTCATGAGAGCAATAAGACTCAATGTTTGTGATGCCTTTGAAATACTCAGTTGCAAGATGTAGACTTAGCAAAGTAAGATGGTATGACTTATTCATAAAACTTTCTTTCTCGCTCTATGACAAGTCTTGTGTACTCAAACCTCTGCCTGAGTCTTCATCCAAATCTGATAGTGCCTTTTGTTCTCCTTGAAATCAGTCTTTTTCTAGTTTGATCAAATCCTCTTCCTTCATGTCTCAGAGTTCAGCCATGATCACACATGACCTTAGGAATAAATAAAGGGGAGGAGAAAAATAGATGTATGAGCAAAAGCCTCTTCTTTGGCTATGCAGTGTCTTTGTCCATGAGGTATAATAGAGTCTCTAAGCATGAAGGTTTGTGTAACTATTAATGGTTTGACCTATTAACTCTTTCCCCCTCAAAGGCAAAACACCTGACAAGCTGTTATTGGGGGAGCAGCCGCACTGCAGCCGCCCACCGAGATCAGAGCTTGCCCTACCTGGAGCAGTATCGCATTGACCTGGAGCAGTTCAGAGAGCTGTTTGACAGTCTAACCCTCTGGTCCTGTGGCCTCCACACACCTGTGCTGGCAGGGCGAATGTTCCGGCTTCTAGATGAGAACAGGGACTCTCTCATTAACTTCAAGGAGTTTGTTACAGGGATGAGTAAGTGTCTTTTCTAGAGATGCTGTGGAATGTTTTAGCAAAGTTTTCCACTGTTCCAAGCACATAACCATAGAGAGACAATGGAATTCATCCAGGAGGGAGGACGATGTCATTACAGAATGAGAAATGCCTTCTTGCTAAACAAGTTAGACTTTGCGCAGCACAGATTTCTTTCTGTACAGGAGCTGTAGCTGCAGATCTTTTCAGCTTCCCCTTGCTTGTATGGGAACTCTAGGGGTCTGTTTGATGGATCCTGTCAGCTATCAGTGACTCTTAACACTAAGGGCTATTTATCTCATCCTTTCCCGCACAGGTGGGATGTACCATGGTGACCTGACTGAGAAGCTTAAACTACTTTACAAATTGCACCTGCCTCCGGGTGAGTGATCTCTTCTCCCTCCTCCTCTCAGACACCCAATGGTAGCTATCACACTGGCTGAGGAGGATCCTTATTTGTTTTGCTAGATATTTCAATAAAGCTTTTTTTTGTATTCCCACCTACCGAGGGGAATGAGTGGATATCCTGCCTCAGTGGTTCTCAAACTAATCTATGAAGAATTTGCGGATGATCTGCAGAAAGCTAGTTACATAGCCAGCCTCATTTCCAGCTACTAAATTGCATTGAAGGACAGCTAAATATTAAAAAAAAAAAAGTTTAAAAAATTGATATATCTGAATTATCAATGTAAGTAATTGCTGTAGTTTCCATAGGGATGTTACATGATGGCAGATGGGAGGGGGGAGGTGCCTCAGTAACCTGATCTTCTCTTGTTCTCTCTCTCTCTGCCTTTCTCTGCATGTACAGCTCTGATCTCAGAAGAGGCTGAGTCTGCTCTGGAGGCCACAAGTTATTTCACAGAGGATATCTCGACAGAAGGTAACATAACACCTGCTCTAACCTAAGAGACGCGGGCTGCAAGTGTTACACAAGTCTGTGCAGTTTGAATGGTGACCCTCCAAAGCAGGGTTGATCAGTAGAAGTGTTTTAGGGTTGCTTCTCATTGTTGCATGGGGGAGATGAGTCAGTTGATGTGCTGTTTAATCTCTGCTTTTCTAGAAGAGAATTCAGCATGCTGTGAAACACTCTCACAGAGACTGCTAAGTAGGAACGTTAATGATGCTGTCTGCTTTTACCAACCCGTCTTTCCTGTTTCCAAGTTCAGGGAGTCTCACTGTGTCTCTTTTTTTTGTTTTTTTTCCCTCCTTTATGTGTCTCTCTGTGTCTGGCCCACTCTCTCTGTTTTCCCTTGGATTTACCCTGCCCTCAAACCCTCTCTCTGCTGCTCCAGTATCTCCTTTTGTCTCAGAGCTGGATTTCTTCTTGCACTGTGAGTCTCAAGGTTAGTCTCTAGGGTGTGTGCACACACTGAGCTATTTGTTGTTATGCTAAAATAATCTGCCAGCACTGAAGCTCCATTTAAAATACCATGAAATTATTTTATTGCTGCTTTCCACTGGCACTCCCTCTATACATGCAATGTTATACCTAGCACTTTGTTTGTTGGCCTCATGTGAATTTTAGATGCCTTTCAGTACCTGTGTTTATTCTGTCTACTGGGTTACATCTCTGTTATAACCAAAGGTGACTAATTTTAATTAGAGGCTTTGGCCTTGAGAAAAAGTTTGACCTATAGTTCCTCCAGTGGAATTTGGTAATGGCTATTCCCAGACATTGAAAAATTTACTTGACACCTACTAGGCTGAGAACTAAGTCTACTAGCCAATGTAAAGATAGCAGTGCCATCACCAGGGCTTCTCCAGAGCCTGGCAGCTTAAAGGAAAGATTTGCTTACTATTTAATGTGTACTATAGCATTGTCAATCAACTTTCTATTTAATACGCTTTTTAAAATTAACTTACTACTATGGCTGATCAAATAGCAGAATAAAAGGATTAAGTATATTATTTGATAAATTTCACTAATATGTATTGAATAATATATTAGCCAAATAAGGTGTGACCCTCTAAAGAGCTGGTTGAATAACAGTGTCAAATAAATTACTCAAATAACATTGGTGACATTTGAATAATATATTTATCTAATAATGTTCCATCATCTTTATGTATTTAATTTCTCTTGCTTTTGTTGTATCTTCTTTCTTTCCGGGGCTCATTCCACTTTTTCTTTCCTATAATAGATCATGGGGCTTAGTTAACTTCCATGTCTATTTCATCTCATCCTTATCTCTCTCTCTCTTCCTTTCCCCATATTGTGCTCTTTTCTTACCTATCCCTTTGTACCATATTTCTCTTTGCCCACTTATCCCATCAATCTCTTCTCCCTCTTTCCTTTCCTGTCCCTGCTCACTCCTATTCATTCACAGGCTGTGTATATGCTAACACTTTTCTTCAAACTTCTACCATTGCTAATGTCAAGCTCTCCTATGGTGGCTCAAGCACGTGAATAACAAGCTCAGGGCAGACTGTTAAGAAGCAGGGCACAAACCCCAAATTGGTTGTGAGTTCTGCACTTAGATTTCACTAACCTATTATCAAGTGTGAACTCCTCAAGCACTATACAGCCTTAACCTGGAGTCACAGACAGTCCCCTTGGGTAATCTGATCTATCTTGCCACCCAGGTAAGCTTACCTTTGTGAAAGATGGTCCCTTACACCAAGTACTACAGCAATATTCAGGTTATTCCCAGTCCCAAAGGACCAGTCAGTTACCCCAGGTCAATTGCACCTAAGATCTCACACCAAAGACAACACTTGTAGCCAATCCTTTAATAAACCATCTAAGGATTTATTAACTAGGAAAAGGAAACGAGAGTTATTTACAAGGTTAAAGCAGGTAAACACGTTCACACAAATGAGTTCCACTTTTTCAAAAGGTAATTGAAGCTTCTATAATATGCAAGGTTTCAGAGTAGCAGCCGTGTTCGTCTGTATCAGCAAAAAGAACAGGAGTACTTGTGNCTCAAATAAATTTGTTAGTCTCTAAGGTGCCACAAGTACTCCTGTTCTTTTTATAATATGCAAGTTCTATATGTCCCTTAGCGCTAACCCAGGCCAAGCACTGGGGATCTTTTGCTTATGCTTACTAGTACTTGCTCCCTCAGAGTCTAAGCAGCATAAAAGATACAGTTTCTCCTTGTTACCGCCTTTTATTGCTTCCCCCCTTCTGCTTCAAGTTGCAAGTTCAGCTGTTGGGAGGAATTCAGTTGCATGTCTCTTCTTCAGCTGGGGATGAGGAGAGCAATCAACAGTTTTTTGTCCTCTGATGTTCCACAGTGGTTTGTCTAGTGTTTATGGGCCTTCTTTTGTTGGACAGGAGATAACACCTCCTGTGGCAAGCTAGTATTTCACACTTGGTAATGCTGCTCTCCTGACTGGTGATTTACAGTTACATATGTATTATCTTATGACATGGGATACAGATATTATAAGTGAGATTAATGCATGCAGCAGTTTACAAGCATTCCATAAAGTCTAAACACATTTTTATAACTAAGGCCTACTTTAACAATACTAACACGTGGGTGAGCCAGACTGGTTCCAGTTATGTATTTGTCAGGGTTCAGTTGAAACCTAGGGACCTTGGCATGAACTGGCACCTAGTCTGCCAGCGTCACATCTACCACCTGTTGAGCTGCACCAGTGGAAAAAATTAAGAAAACTGCTATTTTAGACAATGCCATAAGGCTTGGAAATTTTAGGAGACACCTCACACAACCCAAGGACTTGACTTTCCAAATATGAGTAACAAGTAACCTTTGGAACCACCGGGCTTATGAACTTTTTAAAATGTAAACTCTCATTCTGAAAACTTGATACTCACCTGGAAAAGCTTCCTACTTATTGTGTGCAAATAGATTTTTCAAGTTGTGGCTCTTTCAGTCCTGCTGTCTGCTGTAGGGGAATGGTGTAGGAAAGCTAGCCCTAATTTTATTAAAAATACTCTGAGTACCATACTGAACATGTAAGTTGTCTTGTATTCATTGCACACTGTGCAGTAAATAGGATATTTGCTGAGTCACTTTTCTAATATCAATGTTTGTTTAGAAGCAGCTTCTCAGGAAGACAGAGGAGGGAGAAATGAGGATTCCAAAGAAAAAGGTAACTAACTATTCCCTAATATGGACAAGTAGTAGCCTCCCTGGCATTTCCCAGTTTTGTCATTCATGTAATGTCAAGTTTTTTAACTCCTACCCCTTTACCCTAGCATAGGAAACCGCTCAAGGCTTCGCTCATGGAAAGAGGCACAATGTAATGTGGTCAAGGGAATTTTTATGCCTTGCTGATTCTGGTATTGTAACAGCCTCCCTGAAAGGGTCTTCATGTGCTAGGGAGGCCTTAACTCACCAGCCATGAACTGCAGAACTGCAAAATGTACAGAAGAGCAGAGTTTATTTCATAACTGCCAAGCTGATTGCAGCAGTGTTAGTTTTGCTCCTCTGCATCACATCAGAAAAACTGTCTAAAAGCAGAGTGCCCTTCCCTGTAGGTCTCATCTCCCGAGTCCTGTCAGTGAAACCCTCTAAAACAGTATTCTTGCCAGCATAGAAGCATGGAAATGTAGGGCTGGAAGGGACGTCAAGAGGTCATCTAGTTCAGCCCCCTTGCACTGAGGCAGGACCAAGTAAACCTAGACAATGCCTGACGTGTGTGTCCAACCTGTTCTTAAAAACTTCCAGTGATTCTACAACCTCCCTTAGAAGCCTCTTCCAGTGCTTAACTACCCTTATAATTAGAACATTTTTCCTAACCCCTAACCTAAATCTCCCTTGCTGCGGATTATACTGATTACTTTTTGTCCATCCTTCAATGAACATGGAGAATAATTGGTCAACGTTTTTTAGGCCTTAACATATTTGAAAACAGTTATCAGGGCCCCACTCAGTCTTCTTTTTTCAAACAAGCCCAGTTTTTTTAACCTTTCCTCATAAATCAGGTTTTCTAAACTTTTTATCATGTTTGTCCTCTCTCCAGTTTGTCCACATCTATCTTTAAGTGCAGCACCCAGAATTGGACACAGTATTCCAGCTGAGGCTACCAGTGCCAAGTAGAGCGGGACAGTTATCTCCTGTCTTACATATGACACTCCTGTTGTCCGCCTTTTCCACAACTGCATCACATTATTTACTCTCATTCAATTAGCAATCCACTATAACCCCCAGATCCTTTTCAGCAGGACTATCACCTACTCAGTTATTCCCCATTTCGTATTTGGACGCTTTATTTTTCCTTGCTAAGTGTAGTACTTTGCACTTGGCTGTTTTAAATTTCATCTTGTTGATTTTGGACCAATTCTCCAATTTGTCAAGGTTGTTTTGAATTGTAATCCTATCCCGTAAAGTGTTTGCAAGCTTGGTGTCATAAGCAAATTTGATAAGCATACGCTCCCCTCCATTATCCAAGACATTCATGAAAATATTGAATCGTACTGGACCCACCTGTGGGACTGAACTAGATATGTCTCGCCAGTTTGACAGGAAACCATTGATAACTACTCTTTGAGTACAGTATTACAGCCAGTTGTGCCCCCACCTTATAGTAATTTCATCTACACTGCATTTCCTTAGTTTGCTTATGAGAATGTCACGTGGAATAGTGTCAAAAGCCTTACTAAAATCAAGGTATATCATGTCTGCTGCTTCTCCCCCATCCACTAGGTTAGTAACCTTGTCAGAGACGAAAACTAGGTTGGTTTGGCATCTCGATCCATTAAACCCCTGACTCTAATGATCTGGCCTTGCCTTGCAGAGGAGAAGGGTACCAGCCCCCAGGATTACAGATACTACCTGCGAATGTGGGCCAAGGAAAAGTATTCCAAGAAAGAAACTATCAAGGATCTCCCAAAAATGAACCAGGTAGGAAGTGAACTGAGAATGTGTTTCCAGTTGAGCGATTTACAGCAGGGGTGGAGTAAGGCAGGATACAGCAGGCTCAGAGTTCTGCCAATACACTTTAATCCTTACTTGCAGCATTGCTTGCTGTTTCAATATTTAGAGTTCTAATGATGTCAAACTCTAGTGCTTCTATTATATGGACGTGCATCCGATGGGGGACTAGTTTGAGATTTTACTTATAAACTAAACTAATTTTGTTTCAAACTTAAGACATATTTCCAGTGGTGAAAATAAGGCGCATTTAACCCTCTTTCTCCTATTAGAACTCTAAACAAAGGCTCCCCTCTAGTGCAGTGTGTTTCAAACATCCCCTCAGTGCCATTCCCCTGATTTACACACTGCCTAGCGTTTCCACTACCTTTAGAAGATGGAGCACTATGCAAAATATTGGACTACATATTAGTAAGTGTCCTGCCTCATGAAAACATAAGCTGCTACTTGGAGGGCATGATCTAATACAGGATGATCTCTAATAGGGGTCATTGCTCCTCATAGAATCTCAGGGTTGGAAGGGACCTCAGGAGAGTTCAATCCTTGACGGGGCCACTTAGGGATCTGGGGCAAAATCGGTACTTGTAGATTTAGTGGAGGTTTCATAGTCTAACCTGTGTTTTCGTTTTCTGTTTTTAAAGGAGCAGTTTATAGAGTTATGCAAGACCCTTTACAACATGTTCAGTGAGGACCCAGTGGAACAAGAGCTGTACCATGCCATTGCCACTGTAGCCAGCCTCCTCCTACGAATTGGGGAGGTTGGAAAAAAATTCTCCAACCAACCCACGAAGAAGACTGATGACTGCAAAGCAAATAATACCCAGGATGCTGTGAGTGAAGAGGAGTCACCAATGTCTGAACACAGTCAAAATTCAGCAGTGGAGCAGCAACCCCAAGCTGACCCTGGAGACAGAGCTTCTGGCGATATCCAGGCTGGAAAAACCCAGCAGGAAAAACAAACTCCAGGAGATGGGGATGGTGGAGAAGGACCAGGATCTCCTATACAGCTCCTGTCAGATGATGAAACCAAAGACGATATGTCCATGTCTTCCTACTCCATGGTCAGCACGGGTTCCCTGCAGTGTGAAGATATTGCAGATGACACAGTCCTGGTTGGTTGTGAAGCTAGCAGTTCAGCTGCAAGGTATGGCAGCACCATTGACACTGACTGGTCTATCTCCTTTGAGCAAGTCTTGGCTTCCATGCTTACCGAGACAGCCCTGGTAAACTACTTTGAGAAGAAGGTTGACATTGGCCTGAAGATAAAGGAGCAGAAGAAAGTAGAGAGGCAGTTCAGCTCATCCAGTGACTATGATCTCTCCTCCTCAGTGTCAGGCTGAACTCAAGGGAAGCAGTAATGTCTCAGGTGATAGAGGGTGAGGCTATGGACATTAGGCAGATGGCAGGAGTTTTTTTACCGAGACCAATAACTACACAACAACTACAGTAGATTCTGCTGAATAAGTGGCTTGTCACAGTGGCTGTTAACATAGACACCTCTCTGGAGACCCTGCTTGGTGGAATTACATTACATTCTCAAGAGCATGAAAGCTGTTAGAACCTAATAGCCCCTAAGGCTTGCAATTACCACTGTAAATTATGCATGTCTGCCTCTGGCTCTCTTTTTTTAAATTAAGTTTTATTTCAAACACAGCCACTCCATGCCCTGCCCTCATTTGCTGTAGGTTCCTGGGGAGTTTTGTACAGAAGATGCAGCCCAGCTTGAAACTCTGTACGTCTTTGGCTGCCACTCTGTGATCTAAGCAGTATGTCTAAGTGCTCTAGGTCCTTGGCCTATAAAATAGTCTTATTAGGTTCTTAGATACTGTGCTGTACCTTGGCAGATGTGTTGCAATTGTATCCCATTGATCCCAGCATCCTGAGATTTGAATGCAGTAGTTTCTCAGATCTGGAGGCTTCTATTGGATGTGATTTGCCATCCCAGTAACATGTGTTTTTTCAACATTTTACAAGAAGGTTTCGTGTAAACACTGTTTTCTAAGCCTCTGTTTTTAACTCTTTGACGCAAGGAATTGGTGGTTTTGAATTGTGTCTGAAGCCACAAGCTCCTTGGCATTGATGCATAAGAAGCAGTAGGGCTGCAATAGATATTGGGTCTGCCAAGGGGTTAGATCATGGATGCAATGAGGAGGCAAGTCCTGAACTGGAAATCAGCTGATTGGAGCCTAGTTGTTACAAGCTGTCGGTACACAGATCTGTTTTTCTTACTCTTGTTGCTTCTGACATTAGTTTGTTCACAACCTTTCTGTCATCACAGCCATTAGCTTTTAAAAGAAAAATATCTATGTAATTATATTGTCAGGAAATTATTTACTTCATTTTAATATACTAATGATGGATCCAATTTTTAATAAGATCCATAGTAAATTTGTCATAAATCAGTTGAATATCAATGTATGACCCAGGTTTACAGAGCCCATGTCAATCACTAAATTATCACAGAGCAAATGTGTCACTTAGCAGATCAGTTTCTCACTGTGGACAGGACCACAGCAGATCTGATCCGTATGAGGCAGAAAACTTACATGAGCACCTGGTGCCACTTGTGACTGTTCCTTGTAGCCTCTCTGAAGTACAGTGCTTTCCAGGAGCATGTGCATCTCCAGGCTGCCTGTACAACAGGAGTCCAAAGAGCTGTTTACACCTCAGTCCTGAGAAGTAAAACAGAAGCGGGAGGAAAGTTGTGGTGTTTTCCTCTCAGCCATCACTCTAATAGCTGAAATCTGAACAGACTAGCTCACCTGCAAGTTTAAAATCTTATATAGCTGGAGGGAGTGCAGCTACAGGTTACCCTCTGCAAATTAACTGTGGACCAGAGGAAAGTAGGTGCTCCATTTGGGAATGGTAACCTCCCTGTGGGAGGGCCTCGCCTCCCAGGAAGCATCATCATTTCTTTTCATACAGACATGTTCATCTCATTACAAAAGCATCTGTGTTCCAGTGGCATGTTCCTCACTGGCAGAGAGCGAGAATGTTGGCATGTGGCTGGTGCAGACCCAGTACTGAGGGTGAGCCACATTAGTGCTTCAGGCTGGTGTTCAGAACAGATGGGGATGACAAAGACTGGAGCCAGCTGATGGATGTTCCCAAGTAAGGTACCATTTTATGCCATGTTCAGTGTTACTTCCTTTTGTGGTGTTCTCTCTGTATTAACAGGCAATGCATATTTCTTAATTCTCTGCCTCCTCTGTCATGCACCTCTGGAGAGCAGCTCTAGTAAAATTGCTTTTACTAATTCTTCAGTAATTTATTGTAATTTTTTTAAGTACAGATAATACATGTGATTTTACATTGTCTATGTCTGATCTGTCATGTGCTCAATAAATGAACCAGAATACACACACAGCCCTGGACTGGCTTTCACTTTATCAGCTGAACACTGCTTACCTTCAGGGTGTCTGAGCGTATGATTTTTCCTCACTCCATAGCTAGGTTGTATGTCTGTGATTGTTGCCTAAGGCAGTAGACCCAATGGCTGGCCTGTGTCACCTGACTCGGGCTCAAGGGTCTCACTTTTCTCTCCCTATCCCTTCCACACAATTCCCATCTCCCTCACAGTATCAATGCCAGGAGACTGCAATTGCACACAGATTAATCGCTATGGGGATGCAAAAACATGTCCCTTCTCTCTGGATTGCAGTGGTCACCTTCATGATTATTTTAATCAAGGTAGGTCTGCGGCTTCTGTGGAAAAACCTTGGCCAACTACTACAGCAGTCCTGGGGCACTGAACAACTTAAACATTTGTTTTTGGTTTTTATTGACTTTGGAATATTGTGGGGAGGGATAGCTCAGTGGTTTGAGCATTGGCCTGCTAAACCCAGGGTTGTGAGTTCAATCCTTGACGGGGCCACTTAGGGATCTGGGGCAAAATCGGTACTTGGTCCTGCTAGTGAAGGCAGGGGGCTGGACTCGATGACCTTTTGGGGTCCCTTCCAGTTCTATGAGATAGGTATATCTCCATATATTATTATTATTATACATCAGATGTTTCCACATGGAAGCAAGCTTTTTGAGTTAAGCATACACCAAGAATTTTGGCTGATAATCCAGAGGATACAATTTAGGGGGTGATTATATTACAATTCCAAGGAACCGCCATCAAGTATAGGAGATGCACTGTATTGTGCCAGACAGTGTACGGACAAGTTACAAAAGCTGGTCCCTGCCCCAGAAAGCTCACAAGTCTAGGTTTTGGTCAGACTTCAGTAGGTGGACAAAACAAACCAATAGGATGGGGGTGGGGTGGGAGGACATGATAACATGAACAGCAGAAACACAAGTTGCAGCTTGCACTTGCCTAAGTCAGCCAGCAGTGATTTGTATGTTTTAGGGCAGAGGTAGGTTTTAAGGAGGGATTTAAGAGGATAAAGGTCTCACGTTTTGATGGGAAGATTTTCAATACACAGCTAGTGGCGTAGTAGAAAGTATGGAGGTGCCTTAAAGATACATGGGCAATTGATGTTGGCATCAATGCAAGAGCAAAGGTGGGGTAATTGACAGCTCAGTACTTTAAATCTGATAGGCTGGGGCTAAATGGTAGAGGCAAGAATATCTAATACAGTAGAGCTTGCAAGCCAGGAAAGACTGAAAGGAGTGATGTAGTCAAAGAGAAGAGCCAGCAGCATTTTGAATGGACTTGGGAAAAATATAACTGGTATCAAGCGCAGAGAGGAGGAGATGACAGTAGTCAAGGGATAAGGAAAGGGCCTGTCTCAAGACAGACAGAAAAGGCAGAGAGGAGAGGTCAAGGCAGATCTTGTTGATTTTCTATTTGAAAAGGTCAGAGAGATCCTGTGTAGAAAGGTTTTTGGACGCTTTCCTGCTTTTTGGTACTTAGGCAAATTTATGGCTGATTTTTAGAAACAAAATTTTACACCATCTCCCCCCGCCCCCCCTTACATTTAAAAAAAAAAAAAATCTTCCAAAGTCACATGGAATAAGCTGCCAGCAACTCTGGGTGGCCTTATGTGCCCTCCAGCCCACTCTTGCTGGGTTTTCTCCTAAAACTGGAAATTCTAATAATAACTCCTTATACGTACTATAGAAAGATTCCTTGTTGCCTATATCGATACTTAAGGATTTGATTGACCAAGGAAGCTATAGTTATCTGGCATGTACTCCTGTGTGATCTGAAATAGGGGCATAGAAGAGCTTAAAATCCTGAATATTTTTTTCTCATTCAAATCTTTAAAATGTCAGCTGCTTCTATGGAACAAACACACTTTCTGGGTACATAGATTCTGGGCATTTAAACTGCTAGTGTGCTCATGAGTAATTAGTCATTAAGTAGTGAGGAGGGGAAATAGCATTGAAACACCCACAAATGGTTGTCTTCAAAAAAATTGGGAGTGAGGAAGAGCTTATGGGGGGAAATTGATTAAAAAAACAGGTCTAGGGATTCTTGAAAAATTTACACCAACCAACCAGCCTGGAGGAGAGAGATGCTGGGATATGAAGGAAATTAATGTTGGTGTGCAGCACCCAGCACAGTGGGGTGCTGCTCTGTGATGGGTTCCAAGATGCTGCAGCAGGACAAATACTAAAAAATAGCAAATAAACTTACTTTACCACTGATGACTGCATTTGAACAGTCNTAGAATAGGGCCCGTTGGTGCTAGGCCCTGTACAAAGTTAAACAGTCCCTGCCCCAAAGCGTGTCCAGTGTAAATAGACTAAACCGACACAGAAAGGGATGCAACATGCAAGCAGAGTGATGGCAAACATTAGGGTGGAGTTAGTTCAGTTTGGAGGATGTGCTGAGCAGAGAGACAGGGCAAGGAAGCGGGGCCGTAGAAGGGAGGGTAAGAGCTAGGGCAGGGGGAAGGAAGGAGAAAACATGCAGAGCAGCTGGAGTGGGGAAGAGGTGAAAAGACACGGGGGGACTGGAGCAACCAGCTGCTCTTCTCTACACATCAGTGCTCTGAAGGCGGTAGAAGCATCAAGAGGCCGGTTTTACAAATTGCATAGACCTAAGCGGTGAAAACCACCCGTGCTTTCAGGCTGGGGTTAAGCTGCAGTTCCTCAGTCAGCCACTGGGCGGCATGAACATAAAGCGGAGAGACAGGCGAGTACAAACAAAACACCTGGGGGGGCGACCTCAGCCCTCCCCGCGGAACTCCCTTTCCTCCGCGCCGGCCCCACAACCCCCAGCCTGCCCCCCGCGCGGGGCTCTGCCCGGGGGGGGGGGGGGTGCCGCCATCATCATCATCATCATCATCCCATTCCCCGGGCGGGGCCCTGCGCAAGAGGAGCCTCAGCAACTCCGGCAGGGGGCGGGGTTGGAGGACTGGCGAGGAGTAGGTACCACAGAGCGCCCAGCTGGCGGGGGGGGGGGGNCAACTCCGGCAGGGGGCGGGGTTGGAGGACTGGCGAGGAGTAGGTACCACAGAGCGCCCAGCTGGCGGGGGGGGGGGGACTGTCTTTCCACCGGAAGTAGAGGCCAGTGTGTGTGTGACCGGAAGCCGGGAACGAAGGGCGGGTGCCGGGGGAGTTTCCCCGCGCGCTGGAGGGGTCTGCGGAGCTCGGCTCAGGGCGGCCGCTCCACGGGATGGGGCAGCGGTTCCAGGCGCTGAGGTGCTTCTCCTGCGGCACCTTCCAGGTCCACCAGGTGGGGCAGCTTGGGGAGTTAACGGGGGTGGGTGACGGGTCTTTGGGGGGGGGTCCTGGCCCGGGGGGGGCGGGCTGAGGTCGGGGGGCCTGGCCTGGGGGGGAGCGAGGTCTGGGGGGTGGGGTGGCCTGGGGGGCTGAGGTCGGGGGGCCTGGCTTGGGGGGGGGGCTGAGGTCGGGGGGCAGTCCTTACTCCTGGGGGAATTCTGCACCATTTAAAATTCCGCATGTTTTATTGGTCAAATTTATACAATATAATCACACGAGATTCAGTTAATTTGGTAATTTATTTCAAAATACCTGTCAGCAAGTTTGTCTGTAACAATACAGACAACAAAAGAAATGGTTTTTGACAAATAGATTCCTTACTAGGTAGATTAATACTCGGGCTGTCAAATGATTAAAAAATTTAATCGCAATTAATCACATGATTAAAAAAAAATTAATCGCGGTTAATCACGTTAAATAATGATAGAATACCATTGATTTTAACTTTTTGGATGTTTTCAAATACTGATTTCAATTACAAAACAGAAAACGAAGTGTACAGTGCTCACTTTATATTTATTTTTTATTACAAATATTTGTGCTATAAACAAAAGAAATAGTATTTTTCATTTCAGCTCATACAAGTACTGTAATACAATTTCTTTATCATGAAAGTTGAACTTACAAATGTACAATTATGTACAAAAAATAACTATTCATAAATAAAACAATGTAAAACTTTAGAGTCTACAAGTCCACTCAGTCCTACTTCTTGTTCAGTCACTCAGACAAACAAGTTTGTTTACATTGTCAGGAGATAATGCTGACTGCTTCTTGTTTACAATGTCACCTGAAAGTAAGAACAGGTGTTCGCATGGCGCTGTTGTAGCCGACGTCACAAGATATTTACGTGTCAGATGCGTTAAAGATTCATATGTCCCTTCATGCTTCAACCACCATTCTAGAGGACATGCGTCCATGCTAATGAGGGGTTTCTATAACGATCCAAAGCAGTGCAGACTGACGCATGTTCACTTTCATCATCTGAGTCAGATGCCACCAGCAGAAGGTTGATTTTCTTTTTTGGTGGTTCGGGTTCTGTAGTTTCTGCATCGGAGTGTTGCTCTTTTAAGTCTTCTGAAAGCATGTTCCACATCTCGTCCCTCTCGGTTTTTGGAGGGCACTTCAGATTCTTAAACCTTGGGTCAAGTGCGGTAGCTATCTTTAAAAATCTCACATTGGTACCTTCTTTGCATTTTGTCAAATCTGCAGCAAGTGTTCTTAAAATGAATAACGTGTGCTGAGTCATCATCCAAGACTACTATAACTTGAAATATATGGCAGAATGCGGGTAAAATAGAACTGGAGAAATACAATTCTCCCCCAAGGAGTTCAGTCAGAGATTTAATTAACACATTATTTTTTTAACGAGCATCATCAGCATGGAAGCATGTCCTCTGGAATGGTGGCTGAAGCCTGAAGGGGCATACACATTTTTAGCATATCTGACACGTAAATACCTTGCAGTGCTGGCTACACAATGCCATGCGAAGGCCTGTTCTCACTTTCAGGTGACATTGTAAATAAGAAACCGGCAGCATTATCTCCCGTAAATGTAAATAAACTTGTTTGTCTTAATGATTGATTGAACAAGAAGTAGAACTGAGTGGACTTGTAGGCTATAAAGTTTTACATTGTTTTGTTTTTGAGTGCAGTTACCTAACCAAAAAAAAATCTATATTTGTAAGTTGCACTTTCACGATAAAGAGATTGCATTACGATATTGTCTGAGAGTAATTGAAAAATACTATTTTGTTTCTTTTTTATAGTGCAAATCTTTGTAATAAAATAATAATATAAAGTGAGCACTGTACACTTTGTATTCTGTGTTGTAATTGAAATCAATATATTTTAAAATGTAGAAAAACATCAAAAAATATTTAATACATTTCAATTGATATTCTGTTGTTTAACAGTTCGATTAAAACTGTGATTAATCTCGATTAATTTTTTTGAGTTAATCGCTTGAGTTAAGTGCAATAATTAGGGTTGTAGATTAAATACAGAATTTGAGTAATTATTTTAAACTACAATACAGTAGCTTATTTACTGCCCCCCTCAGAAGCAGTACAAAGGCTTGGGGAAGTCAGAGTAACGGAGGAGCTGAGGGAGAGGGAAGTAATTGCTGGGAAGGATCCTAGGAGTGAACCTGGAGAGTTGTTGGGTGTGGGTGGGAGAAGTATAGAACAGTTGGGGTTTTTGGGTGGGGGATTGTTAGGGAGTTGGGAACCTCCCCCATGCAAACTCTGGCTGACCCTTAGCCTCTCTTTCAGTCAGGCACATCTGCCCCCATCCCCATGTGTCCCTGCACCCTTACTCAGCTGCTCCTTGTGTCACTGCGCTCCGCTCAGCCACCCCCATCCCCTTGTATCCCTGCACCCCCGTCCCCTTGTGTCCCTGCACCCCCGCCGAGCCGCCCCCGTTCCAGTCTGTCACCCCCCCCACTAGCCCATCTGAACCCCAGTCTGTGACCCTCCCAGCAGCCCTGTGTGCCCCGCTCTGTCTGCCCACCCCATATCCCATGCCTCCTGACCTGGCCCCGCATGCAGGGCACTGTGAGGAACGTAGCCTCTTCTCCCTATTGCCTGCTGGCTGCAATGGCTGGTGAGCCAGCTGCCTTCTGTTCTGGTGCCAGAGCAGCCCCTGGTGGGCGAAAGGCATAACTGCAACGCCGCTCCAACATAATGTATTTTCTGCAGAGGAAAGAAAAAAATCTGTGGGGAATGTGAATTCTGCGTGTGCGCAGTGGCGCAGAATTTCTCCAGGAGTTGGTGCTTGGGGGAGGTCTTGGCGGGGAGGGGGGTCCTGCATGGGACTCTGGCCTGGGGGGTTCCAGGAGGGTTGGGGGGGGTGAGGTCTTGGGGGTGTCCTGCAGCAGCTCTGGCCAAGGGGGTTCTATAGGGGTGCTCTGGCCTCTGAGGGCTGAGGCCTGGGGAGGTCTGTTGAGGGCACTGCAGGGGCTCAGAAATCTGTCCAGCTGAAGGGAGACAAGCCGCGGCAGCCAGTGTTGGCCTGGAGCAGTACAGGTGGGTGATGTCTCCCTATGTGCTGGGCAGTTGGGGCCTGAAGGCAAACGGCACATCCCTGCTATTAGACTCAGTGCTGACTGCTCTCCTCAAATCATTCTCTTAGGTTAAAAAGAGCAAAAAATGGAGCTGCAAAGTGTGTGGTGAGAAGCAGATGCTGCTAAAGGTGAGTGTGAGGAGACTGTTTCTTTGCGTCATGCTAGAGCCGGAGCGAGGCCTTCTCTCCAGCATCTTAGCCCTCATCTCTGTCTTAATTTCCTTTTCAGGTCTATGGCCAAGGCTCTGGGTCTGACTGTAGACGCCATGTCCAAAAATTAAACTTGCTGCGGGCTGGGATGGAGGTGGCAGCTGAGGGAACATCTTGGTAGAGTATTGAGTATTTCTTATCTGTTCCTTTATTTTAATATGTAACTCTCAATGAATGCACTCAACATATCAGACCTCTAAATGGAAACTACCTAAGCTGATCTCTGGAGGGAGTGATTTTTTTTTACAGTTGCAAAGATGTGGAACACAGTCGTGTCAGCAGATCTTAGGGACAAATTATCCATGGAACATATTGTCCTAACCTTGTTTTTTCACTAGAAGTCCTGTCAAATAAGTTCAGTTGATAAATTGCACAAATTGTGTTTACATAGTTCACATGCAAAAATGCAGTGGATGATCTTTGAAACTGGCCCTTCTTGTTTACTTCCTGACTGACTCTGGGAGTGGTGACCTATTGCAGACTCTGTTAAGCAGTGTTGGAATAGTGCAAGGGTGAGTCCCAGTACTGTCAGGTTGGGAGGCTAAATGAAAATCCCCACCTTCTTGTTTGCAGTGTTGGAATTCAAGTAGTTTCCATTAAGTATCAGTGGGCTAGTGCTGAGAGGTTTGTTTAATGTCAGCAGCTTGGGTGTAATGGCCACTGTGCTGGAAAATCTGACTGGTTTTCTGTTTCCATCACCATAGAATTCAGTTGTGGGAGACTGATCTCAAACTTCCTAGCTGTCAGGAGAACCTTCTGCTTGTTTGCAGTAGTCAGTCAAAACTAGCTGAAGTATGTGTAGTGCTTCAGCATTAGGCTTTTCTATATTTTTCTGTGTGGGGAGGAAACTATTTCTGTTCTCAATGGGCTTTAAGAAGAATTTGACATTTTCCCTAACTGATTAGTGTAGAATCTGTGGGATTAGGCAGGCTGTCCTGAAAGGCACACTCCCATATCACTCATGATGATTAAAAATGAACGGTTCATTTACATAAGAACGGCCGTACTGGGTCAGACCAAAGATCCATCTAGCCCAGTATCCTGTCTACCGACAGTGGCCAATGCCAGGTGCCCCAGAGGGAGTGAACCTAACAGGTAATGATCAAGTGATCTCTCTCCTGCCATCCATCTCCACCCTCTGACAAACAGAGGCTAGGGACACCATTCCTTACCCATCCTGGCTAATAGCCATTAATGGACTTAACCTCCATGAATTTATCCAGTTCTCTTTTAAACCCTGTTATAGTCCTAGCCTTCACAACCTCCTCAGGCAAGGAGTTCCACAAGTTGACTGTGCGCTGTGTGAAGAAGAACTTCCTTTTATTTGTTTTAAACCTGCTGCCCATTAATTTCATTTGGTGGCCCCTAGTTCTTGTATTATGGGAATAAGTAAATAACTTTTCCTTATCTACTTTCTCCACATCACTCATGATTTTATATACCTCTATCATATCCCCCCTTAGTCTCCTCTTTTCCAAGCTGAAAAGTCCTAGCCTCTTTAATCTCTCCTCATATGGGACCCGTTCCAAACCCCTAATCATTTTAGTTGCCCTTCTCTGAACCTTTTCTAGTGCCAGTATATCTTTGTTGAGATGAGGAGACCACATCTGTACGCGGTATTCAAGATGTGGGCGTACCATGGATTTGTATAAGGGCAATAAGATACTCTCCGTCTTATTCTCTATCCCCTTTTTAATGATTCCAAACATCCTGTTTGCTTTTTTGACCGCCTCTGCACACTGCGTGGACGTCTTCCGAGAACTATCCACGATGACTCCAAGATCTTTTTCCTGATTCGTTGAGCATTGACAGTTGTAAAGGAGCCTTACTACTCTGACTGGGTAGGACAAAGGAGTCCTTCCGCCAACCACCCAGTCCACTTGCAAATATCTGGGAAATAGGCGTTACCATTTCCACTGGCAAATCCTATAGTTCACATCTGCTGTTCTGTGGACTTGTTTTCCTACATATTTTTGTTCCTGCTCTCTGTCCCTGGTGCTAATGCTTAGGTGTATATAGATATAAGACAAATACCCTAGGAACCCTAGACTAATCGTTTATTTTTAGTTGTATAGAGGAACCAGTGAATAATGACAAAGAGAACACAGGAGTTCCACAGGAAGAAAACGTGGGCTGGCAGGTAAGACACTATGAGACAAATGGTATCTACAAAGCTAAATCAAACACCAACCAATTGTAAACTAGCAAAGAGGGTGCCATGTAGTGCAGCGGCCAGTGTTCCCTCCAAATTGTTCTGAAGACTGTGTGCTAGCTATAAAACAAATGGAGAAACTAGTCCGTGAGTGGGGAGGCTCCAGGACAGTGTGTGAATGGAAAAGGATATGTGGAAGCTCTGCTCCATGATATGTTCCAAAATATCATCCACTAATACAGCTCACTTTGGGATCTCTTTCATGAAATGCTGAGCACACTCAATTCTTATTGAAGCCAATGATAGTTAGGGCTTTTAGTATCTCTGTGGTGACTCCACCTGTGGGGGCTCCTTGGAGGAGTCATTCTGAGTCATTCTACAACATTATAGGAAGAAGATGTGGAATTCAGTCCCTCGGTCAGCCGGTGGAATAAGTATCTGGACAAGGACAGTGAAGATCAGGAGGAGGAGGTGTATACAGACAGAGAGCAGATGTACTCCCATAAAAGGAACATTGTGGAAGAACAAAGGTGCAAAAAGTAACTTCTTCCGTGATGCTTATTTTAGCTTGATGGTGAGGATTTGTTGGGCGGTATTTTGGGCATGTTCACTGAACTTAGCTGAGGCTGCAGTGACCAATCCAAACTGACCTGAGGAGTGTTGGGTACTTGGGGATGAAAACCTCACCCCTTGGCAGATCTCCACTTTTTTAATGTATGAAATTTCCCATCTGAGCGAATCTAACATCTCTATGAATTCCCATCTCCTGCTTCCCCACCAGGAAACGCAAGAGCAGCTTCCTCCACAACGATGCTCAGGAGTGCTTTGAGGAAAAGGGAATTTATGGGCTCACTGGCCAAGCCAAGAAAGTCAAAACCTTTGAGGTATTTTGTTGCGGCAAATGCTTCCTACCTCTAAATTATTTTCTTTGGCCTTGTGTGTGTGCTTCATTCAAAGGTTGTTATAAAAGTAATGTCCCCTCCTTTCCCCCACCCTTCCATGTAACCATCTGTTGTTGGTGTTTTTTTGGGAGGGGGAGGCAAGAGGACTAAATCTGCATAACAATAGTTTATCTTTGAAGGTTATAGTTAGGCAAATATAGTGCTGTTTCTGTGTAAACTAACCCCCTCTGCCTGACTCTCCCATCAGTACAGCATGCAGTGATTGCATGCTCCTCACCAGTAAGTTGGCTATAGCTTAGGGCTCCTGTCAAAATCTCCTGTTAGCCCAGCTACTCTACTGACTTTTCCCTATTGACCTTATATATTATGGTAATGGGGGCTGTCATGTAAGTATCCTAGCACCTCACAATCTTATGTATTTATCCCTTCTTCGGAATGGGGATGTGCTAACCATCCCCATTTTACAGATGGGGAACTAAGACACTGAGAGACTAAGTGACTTGCCCAAGGTTACACAGGAAATCTGTGGTGGAGCATGGAATTGAACCTGGGTCTCCAACTTCCCAGGCTAGCACTGGACTTGGCTGGCCTTCCTCACTGTTCCTGGTATCATGCTTTCCTTGCTCTTGCCACAATCGGGCAGTGACTGCTTGTTGTATCAAGCAGTAACAGTGTAGTGGGTGGCTCTGGCCCTGTTGTGCAGGAGTCAATCAGAGGGTGGTGGTAATGAGTATCGAGTTTGCCGAATATGCAGTCAGTGAAGAGATTTCACAAATAATTCTTTACTCTGCCCCTTTCTTAGTTCAGTTTCATTTGTCCTCTGGTTGAGAGGAGTGAAATACAACTTCAGTAAATAAAGAGCCAACCTCCAGCCCATAATTCTTACAAGCAGGCCTCCTTTTTCAAACCCGGGATTGGATGAAACTGCACCCTGGGCAGCTGACTAAAGAAGAGTTGCTGAGCTACACCCAAACACCAGATGTCCTGGTTTCCTGAGCTTTCCCAGTCTGAACCCTGGTTGTAAACAGTTTTATACCAGTATAACTATATTTTAGTTAGCGATGTGAATTTTTTTAACCAAAATAATGAAATCAGTATAACTGCTAGTGTGGACCCCAGTTTAACAGGTGCTTAGTGGTGTAGCTTATTCCCTCATTGAGGGGAGGAGAAAGAGGCTGGATGGTTTATAGCCTTGGACATGAGAGACCCAGGTTCAGTGTCTGCTCCGCTAGACTTCCTGTGGTACCTTGGGGCAAGTCACTTAGTGTCAGTGTTCTCCATCTGTAAAATGGGGATAACAGCACTGCCCTGACCCTGGGGGTATTGTGAGGGTAAATACATTAAAGATTGTGAGGCACTCAGATACTACAGTGATGGGGCAAGATGAGTACCTAGAAAGATAATGTATAGACAGCCCAATAGAGGTCAGGAGATCAAACCAGCAGGGTTCCCCTTTCATCTGCATATTTAGGATTATATGCTGGTGACTAATTAAGTGATGTGTATTTTTATGATCTTTGTGTAAGTGAAATGAAATATTTGGATATACTCAACCTCTAGTGAAATACAATTTCAAAACAGCTCCTATTCTTTGGACAGTAGAGCTGACCTGGGCAGAGTGGGTTCTGCTTCATGACTGTTCTTTTTCACCATACATCAGAATAGCTGGCTCTGTACCAACTCACCTCTCACTGGAAAGTGAAGTGATGAGGAATAGCAGTGAGGCTGGTTGGAAGAACAGGATTACTTCTTGCATTTCTGTCTTGTCAGTTCTGTGTTCACCAGGCTCACTGTAGTTAGGATGTAGCGCCAGCAAGCACAGCCATTTTGTTTTCTTGTTACAGAGCAGGAAAGATTCAACAACTGTAGCTGACCAGGACTGTGGAGATTATATATGTAACAGCGTTGTGGTTCCTGCTATCAATGAGTTTTGGGTACCTGAGAATGCACAAGCTCCAGAGTCAGCTAATGTCACCGTGTCCAAGTGGGAAAAATTTCTCCTGTCTCCTAGCAGCTGTAATAATGGTAACATAACCTTTGCAGCACAGAAGAGCAGTTGGAAGTTAGAGACACAGAGGGCCTCTGCAGGAAACTTTCTAATGTCTGATGGATATCCACAGCAGGAGGAAGATTCTGAATCTCCAGGCACAGGTGCCCAAACTGAAAAGAGCTTCACCAACAATAAGCATACAGCACAGAAATATGCCTCAAAGCTTCATAGCACCACACTGGCTGCCAGGGGGCAGACTGCCTTTGATGTCAGCCATGCAGCTATTGGGGATGTGCTTTCTGGAAAATATAAGGACTGCCTGATTAGGGCAGGGTCTGGTGTTGCAGAGAACAATGAAGGCAGGTTATGCTTGGCAGACACTGTGATGCCAGCAAACTGTTTATCCAAGGATGCTGTGACCTTTGCTTCTACAGATCCTTTTGCTAGCTCTAGTGGGGTGCCTCAGTCTCTTACTGCTCCAAGTAGCAGCTTCTTTTGCACAGATGATGATTTTGATGATGATCTTTGAAAAGTTCCAGGCTCTGCACTTTGACTTTCTTGCGCCCCTGTTTTTCTTTCCCCCCCTCCCCTGGTGCATTGATGACCCTTAATGACTGTTGGTGTCACTAGTTTAACAACTCTAGCTGCCTCTTGAAATGTTATTGGGAAGGACAGAGTCTCAATTCCTCACCTTCTTCCAAAGTTAGAATTAACATATCATGGATATTTCCCTCAGGAAATTCATTCCCTTTCTCTCTGACATTCCTATATGGAGATGTACATTTCTGTTCAGAGAAGAAAAATTGACCCGAGACTTT
>QXTE01000051.1:5498287-5720565 GCA_003942145.1 Platysternon megacephalum
CCCCCCCTCCCCTGGTGCATTGATGACCCTTAATGACTGTTGGTGTCACTAGTTTAACAACTCTAGCTGCCTCTTGAAATGTTATTGGGAAGGACAGAGTCTCAATTCCTCACCTTCTTCCAAAGTTAGAATTAACATATCATGGATATTTCCCTCAGGAAATTCATTCCCTTTCTCTCTGACATTCCTATATGGAGATGTACATTTCTGTTCAGAGAAGAAAAATTGACCCGAGACTTTTTCCTTTCAGGTAACTGACTGTTCAGAGCAATTGTTGTGGGGTTTTACTGTTCACAAGTAACAGATTTTGTTTGCAATACATTAGGCTCCTCTGGTAGTACCTTGTACTCTCCTAGCAGGTGTGTCTGAGGAGGAAGTTGAAAGGTGGGCTCTTGCCCAACCATAAGCACGAGCTGTGCTTTTCCCCATAGTTCCAGAGGCAAAGCCCTGCTGCTGTAGTGTCCCTTAGGAGAGCCAATACTTCACTAAGAGCACTGCTAGTCCCTGCTCAGGGAGGACTGGGTGCTTCTCTCCCCTCTTGTATTGGAGATCTAATGTTTTGAAAGGTTAATTCCAGAGACAAATGAACTAAGTGCTTCTGTGTCATTACCCCAACTGCTCTTCTTCCATTACAAATTAACAAAGAGAACACTAGTGTGTAGAAAAGGCCTGAGCTTCTACTACACTTCTCTACAACTCAAATAGGAGCCCTCACTCCTGCATTGACTGTTTTAATAGTAGGGCAGACATGATTCAAGTTAGTCATTCCTCCTAGGGGGAGTGAGGAATTTACTAAGTGATCTGGGAAGTGTAGCTATTCTCTCCACAGGCTTGGAATTTGTTTCTGGACTAGCAGATGCTATTGGGTTGCTGGCAAAATAAGGCAAGAACCCTCCTCTGATACTTGTGTAAACAGATACTCTAAGGCAGAGGGTTGCTAGAGCCCTGAGAGCTGAAGCTAGGCATTCCAGGGATCTCAATGTATGAGACAGCCTCCCTANTGACATTCCTATATGGAGATGTACATTTCTGTTCAGAGAAGAAAAATTGACCCGAGACTTTCCTTTCAGGTAACTGACTGTTCAGAGCAATTATTGTGGGGTTTTACTGTTCACAAGTAACAGATTTTGTTTGCAATACACTAGGTTCCTCTGGTAGTACCTTGTACTCTCCTAGCGGGTGTGTCTGAGGAGGAAGTTGAAAGGTGGGCTCTTGCCCAGTCATAAGCACGAGCTGTGCTTTTCCCCATAGTTCCAGAGGCAAAGCCCTGCTGCTGTAGTATCCCTTAGGAGAGCCAATACTTCACTAAGAGCACTGCTAGTCCTTGCTCAGGGAGGACTGGGTGTTTCTCCCCTCTTGTATTGGAGATCTAATGTTTTGAAAGTTCATTTGTCTCTGGAATTAACCCAACTGCTCTTCTTCCATTACAAATTAACAAAGAGAACACTAGTGTGTAGAAAAGGCCTGAGCTTCTACTACACTTCTCTACAACTCAAATAGGAGCCCTCACTCCTGCATTGACTGTTTTAATAGTAGGGCAGACATGATTCAAGTTAGTCATTCCTCCTAGGGGGAGTGAGGAATTTACTAAGTGATCTGGGAAGTGTAGCTATTCTCTCCACAGGCTTGGAATTTGCTTCTGGACTAGGAGATGCTATTGGGTTGCTGGCAAAATAAGGCAAGAACCCTCCTCTGATACTTGTGTAAACAGATACTCTAAGGCAGAGGGTTGCTAGAGCCCTGAGAGCTGAAGCTGGGCATTCCAGGGATCTCTGTAAGCTTCTGTCAATCCAGGGCTGCTGTGTGTTCTGGAGTAGGTGCCACCCAAGTTGTTTGTCTACTCTCTTCTAGAACTCTTGTCCTCCGATTCCTTATCTAGGATTAGATCTATACCTACAACAGTGCTGGGTGTTTGAATAGTTGCTGTAGCATAAGAAGCAGTTCCTGTCTCAGCAACAGTCTCAGCTTCTAGAAGAGTGAGAGACCATTGATTAACTTCTTTACTTTGCCCAAGACCCTGAGTTCTCCCAGGTTAGGTGTTCTTCCTAAACTAAATTCCAGCCAAGATGTATTAGTGCGTTGCAGCTTGTCCCTGGGGTGGCTAGGTTATCCTGCAGAGTTTACAGTCAAGTAGTCTGATATTTTACAAACAAATAATTAAAGACAGGAAATATTTATTTTTCCCAACATGGAAACAGAAAGAGACAATGACCCCTCTGATAGGGAGACAAGCATCAGTGTAGAACTGCTGTTCAGTTTTCATCAGTTCACAGGAAAGTGCTCTAGCTTACACAAATGCCATTAGGAACGAGGTGGTTGCTTGGAATACTGGATGGTATCCAGTGCTGCCCCAATGTCACATTTCTTTGCCTGTAGGAGACGGGTCAGCCATCCACCATCATCAGAGAAACCCATGGAGAGCATCTGGGACAGAGATTCAATCAGGCGGGGGTCTGCTTCTGTTAAATCAAAAGTTATGAGTACAAAGTGGGATTACACCTACAGTTTAACAAACAAAGCAAGGAGCTAATGGAACTTGTGCTGTACCTACATAACAGCGATCAACTATCACTGTCACCCTGTTGTATATCTAGTTACTTATCAAGGATATATTCTTTGACCCGGTTTCCTAAAAAACTTAATTCTTGATGCCGTATAGTTCAACAGCACATGCCTTATTGTAAATGCATGATCAAACTTGACTCCAGCCATTCTTCACGTAAGGATGCTGGAGATCAGGCAGTGGCTATTATGGCCCAGTATTCCATTACTGGCTCACCCTAGAAAGGGCCATCTTACTCTTATGAGCCTCCCCTTAACATCTCTGCCCCTCACAGGAAGCAAGGACAGCATTTCCTGGTTGGCTGAATGAACCATAGTTTAATTAGCTAACTGCTTATTAGTTGGTATTGGTGGAATATCCTTACTAAGCGTCTCTGAATTTTTCCCCTAACACCTAGTATTTACTACTTCCCCATAAATCTTGGGTGTTTTCCAATTTTATTTAGTGCATCTGGCAGTATTTGTCAGCTTGTCTAGTGTAACTTTTCATACAAACTGAAGTGAGGTGAAAGTGACAAATTACATGTCATCCAGGGCAATACAAAAAAAACCTCACCCTGAAGTTAACTAACCACTCCCATGAAATGCTGCAAGAGGTGGCAACAAAGTAGTCTTGGCTGTAGTTTAGCCACAGATAAGGTTTTCCGCTCTTTGTTCTTACAACCCATATGATGGACAGTGTTAAGGTCCTTCTACTAGCAACCCAAGAAACAATAGGCTTCATTGGAAAGGGGCAAGTGGTTGACCAAAATACAGCTACTCACCTGGTGGGAGATGTGGATAGAGTGCAGCTTCTCGCAGTCCTGTAGGTCCTGGTCTAGGGGGGACCTGAAATGGGTCTAAAGAGCTGGGACCCTGTGTCTCTGGAATTTGGAGAGACTGCAGTTCACCTGTGGAGGGATCCACTTCTTTTGAAGTTAAGTGGGTCCAGTCCTCATCACCCCCTGCAGAACTACTGGATTCACCCTGTTCCTGTAAGTGTAAAGAAAAAGGAGCCAATGTCTTGCACAGTTCTCCAGAGTAGGATGCAGGCTCTGATATTATCTACCATCGACATGAAACAGGCTCATTCCTTTCCTTTAGTGAGAGGAGTTTATGGGATTGAATTCTAAGATCCCAACAGAAGTAGCTACTCACAGATCTATCTACACTGTGATTTGTGCTATTAAAATCCATTCCAATGATGCTACTTAGTTTATAGTAGTAAGAACCAGTTATGGCTGTGCCTAACGGCAAAAAGGAACTTGTCATGTCTGTCATCTAGTAAAGGAATTCACGTACCTGCGACAGGAAATTGCTGTCTTCCATATGTGTGGAAGGAGGTTCTATCACCATCTCCTGCATCTGCTCTATCACCATCTCCTGCATCGGCTCTGTAATAGAATCTTCTCTCTCGGTGACAGGTTCTTTACTACTCCCTTCTGGTTTGGTCTGGCCATTCTGGCTAGTGGAACTGCCTCCAGGCTCAGAATCACTCTTCTGTGAACTTGGACAAGGGGGAGTCACTTTGCTTTTTTTCCCCCCATGTTCCACATCAATATCTACTTCAATGCCTAGGAAAACAGTTGAGGGGGAGAAGAGTCAGTACACTTGTCTCCAAAGTACAGTCCTGGAAGTTCCTTCAGTGATCTCACATTAATCCTAGTTATTTTAAATGGGGGGGGGGGGGGGGAGAGAGAGAAAGAGGAGAGGGGACCATTCCATTTTCATCTACAGCTTCTCATCCCCTCCGGGATACTTGAAGGTAGAAGTCTAGCACTTAGAATGCCAAATGGGGCACCAGCTCAGTGCACATTTTCATGTATACTGTTGTGCACGTGCTTCATCTCCTCATGTCAGAGAGCGCTATTCACTACAAGCAGGGGTCGGCAACCTTTCAGAGGTGGTGTGCCGAGTCTTCATTCGCTCAAATTTAAGGTTTCACGTGCCAGTAATACCTTCTAAAAACGTTAATGTCTTTCTATAAGTCTATAATATATAAACTATTGTATGTAAAGTACATAAGGTTTTTAAAATGTTTAAGAAGCTTCATTTAAAATTAAATTAAAATGCAGAGCCCCCCGGACCAGTGGCCAGGACCCAGGCAGTGTGAGTGCCACTGAAAAAATCAGCTCACGTGCTGCCTTCAGCACACGTGCCATAGGTTGCCTACCCCTGATTTAGAGGATGAAGGAGGGAACTATTATTTACACTCACAGGAGCCAGATGAGTCACTTGAGTCACCACTGATTCTTCCCAGTTAAATACTGACATTACACAGTAAAGTAGCATATGCCTTATCTTTTGCCTCAGTCTGAAGAATGACACTAATGTCTCTAGTATGTTTGTTGGAGAATAGACCACATCTCAGTGAAGTGGGAGTGAAGGAGAAACATGGAGGTTGCCAAGCTGAGTGGCCAGAAATGGCTCAGGTCTCCTGTGAGGCAGAAGTGGGCCACTGTTCCTGTTGATACAAGCTATGGTAAAATGCTGGATTTGGGATAGCAGATTAAAAGTCACTTACCAAGAGGACTCAGCATGGCTGCAACACTCTCCCCAACATTCTTTAAAAAGGTGACGTGGTCCTGCGGCTGACTGTTAAAGGCTTCTTAAAAAAAAAACAAAAAAAAACTGCATGTTAACAGAAATTAAGAGTACAATATGCAATCTATTCTTTCCTCAAGTTCAAAGAGGGGTTTTGGTAATTCTACCAGACAATCCAATCTCACACACACACACCCCTCCAATCGTCATTAAATTCCAGCAAATCTAGTTTAAAAATACTTAAAAGTACAAACTTAATCCAAAGACTCCATACTACTCTGCAAATGTGATAAGTTATTTTACCTTGAATACTTTATTGACCAAGTCATTCCATCCTTACCTTGCTCAGGGTCTGAATTTTGGGGTGCAGCACTAGCTTGTGCCTGCTCAGAGTTTCCACATGGAGTGGCAGGGCCAGGGTGCCCCCAGCCATGTATCCATGCAAAGGGTGGAACCCCATGTCTCATCTTACGAAGCCAGCGACCTCTAGGAAACCACTGGGGGGGGGGGGGAGAAGAAAGTTACATGAGTCCACATATTTAGACAGAATATTTTAAGTATAAGCCACAAGATACAGCTGCCTGTTATCTACAGTTTATCCTACATTAGCTGTCCTCTACAGGCTCCCCTCTAGACCAGTCTTTCCCCATGCTAGAAGTTAGTTTTGCTCACCTCAAATGGATTGAGCAGCGGGCTTTGAAACATGATCATGTTGTGCTCCTTGTGGATGCCTTTCCCCTCACAGGTGCTGCATAGGTCATAGTCTGGGCAAATAGTGCATTTGAATCGAGCACCTACCACTGGTCCTTCACAGCCATCACAGATCACATTGGGGTGCACCACATTGGGGGGACGCTCCTGGTTGCACTGTGAACGGTGCTCACGTCTGCACTCCTTTTTCTCTAAAAAGAAAATGCCTTTATAGTGCAAAGGAAACAGGTAGATTGCCATTTTAAGTATTTAAAGGAATATGATCCGTTGAAAGTTTCTGTGTGTATTTAGTAGTACATAATATGCACACACTAGCTTTGGTCACTGAAGCCCTACTAATCAGAGGTGCCGATGATGCCTACTTATGCACTATTCATAGGATTCATATTGAATAGGATTATGAGTGGAAGGTGATGGAAGGAGCTGTCTGCACTATGATAGTTTGAGAATGCCTGCACTAGTTTATATAGATGTTACTTGCAATATTGTTTAGAAGTTACAGCAACCACTGGATTTTAGTGGATTACTTCTTCTGAAATAGATGAGCATTTGTTTGAGTCACATTCCCAATTATTTTAATTAAGAGGTATAAGGCATCAATCTGCAAGCCATTATTTTTAGAGCAGTGGAAAGTTTTCCATTTACTTTAATCTTTCCATTAGTTTATCTGCACTCAGGCAAGAGTGCCACTTTTAAATTTTAAGTGTAGTCCTAGTTTTAGCAAGTTATGTGATTCCCTCCTGAGTCTGGCAAATCTTTTTTAGAGCTCCATCTTAGACTACTGCATTAGAGGTTTGGCTCAGACAAGAATTGATGCTCTTGCCCTCAACTTTTGCTGCATACCACAACCTCTAGTATGTAAGAACAATTTTTTTTGGTATTCTTCTCTTCCTTCATTAGTCAAGATACTGCCTCTACTACGCTGTTCGTTGTATGATTTAGACTGAAGTCATACGCAGAAAAAAGCCAGCATAAATCTGGATCAGAGTATGATATTGAGACCAGTCTATTCAATAGCTCCTAACTAGTTCTCATGTGAATGGCTATTAAAAAAAACAAACACCACAAGAGTCCTAGAATAAGAGGCCTGCCTTGCTGAATATATTGCAATTGCTAGTCCCCCTCTCTTAAAATCAGAGCCAAAAGTCAGCAATGCCCCTCAAGTGTTATGGACCAGCTTTTCCAGATTGGATTTTTACATTGTTGCTCATATCACTCCAGTGCAAGAATCATTAGAGGACTGGTCCTCAGAACTAAGTTGTGCATTAAGGAAGTAGTTTCACACCCCAAACCTACACTTGAGAAACTGATTGTGTTTACATTTCATTAAGGCTGAGAATGGATAACTTTTTTCCCCACTTCATCAGCCTTATAACTTCCACAGTCTATTCCATTCCTTAACTTGTATCATGCCAGTACCAAGAGCCATCAAGTTTGTGCCCGATTGTTCCAGGCATCATGCAAACATCAATACAATATAAACTTTTCAGAGAAGTTAAGAGAAAACAAGGTTTAACAGATAGGAAGAGGGGGACAAGGAGCAGTGATCGATAAGACTGCAAACTGNAAAAAGCCAGCATAAATCTGGATCAGAGTATGATATTGAGACCAGTCTATTCAATAGCTCCTAACTAGTTCTCATGTGAATGGCTATTAAAAAAAACAAACACCACAAGAGTCCTAGAATAAGAGGCCTGCCTTGCTGAATATATTGCAATTGCTAGTCCCCCTCTCTTAAAATCAGAGCCAAAAGTCAGCAATGCCCCTCAAGTGTTATGGACCAGCTTGTCCAGATTGGATTTTTACATTGTTGCTCATATCACTCCAGTGCAAGAATCATTAGAGGACTGGTCCTCAGAACTAAGTTGTGCATTAAGGAAGTAGTTTCACACCCCAAACCTACACTTGAGAAACTGATTGTGTTTACATTTCATTAAGGCTGAGAATGGATAACTTTTTTCCCCACTTCATCAGCCTTATAACTTCCACAGTCTATTCCATTCCTTAACTTGTATCATGCCAGTACCAAGAGCCATCAAGTTTGTGCCCGATTGTTCCAGGCATCATGCAAACATCAATACAATATAAAACTTTTCAGAGAAGTTAAGAGAAAACAAGGTTTAACAGATAGGAAGAGGGGGACAAGGAGCAGTGATCGATAAGACTGCAAACTGTGCATGCGTCAGTCTTTGAAGCTATGTGAGGAGAGTGAAAAGGTACATGTGAGCACGGACTCCAACCATCAGAGTGCTACTATGAGGTATGTTAAAATGCTAGTAAAACCAGAGAGGAGTACTGAATGAGTCATGAATGAAACTGCACACCCCTTCTCATTGGTGGATCCTGCTAGTGAAGGTCCAGCCATGGGTTTTTTCCTTAAAGTAACTATCCAATAGTGTGAATTTTGTAGTAGAGTAGAATCTGACAGTGGATTTGCTAGTTTATTCCCTGCTCAGCAAAATGGAATAGAGTTCCTCCAAGCCCATAAACACGCTTTTTATGCTTTGTTCACCCTACCCTCAAGGGACCCATATCACAGTGCCATCCTTGTAGCAAAGGAAGGCAAGCGTGGTTCCTTGCCTATTGCTCCGGAAGCAGCCAGTGTGCGATACAGAGTACCTGAGGAAGGGTGAGCTCTGAGTACTACCTCTGCCATACTCAGTAACTCATTACAGAAGCACAAGGCCAACCATGCATCTCTTTGTGGTGGTACAGAGGCTGTCAAGGCCAAAGGTTACCTTTGATGTAAATACGAAAAATGCCATCCTTCACATATGGCAATGCCATCTTGAGTTCTTCATCACTGGAGAAGGCAATCATGTCCCCATCTTCATCTGGAGAAAACAGAGATTAATAAACTGGATAGAAGTGATAATCAGGAAGAGATGCAAGTAAGTCCTTGTTTTCATACAGTGATTTATGCTGAGTAGTCTTAAGTATTTTGCTAAGAATGGAGACTAACAATCAAGTAACACCTCACTGCTTTGAATGTTAGAATCCGTCTGTTAAAGTAAAGAGGGAATAAAAGCGTTATCTACCCTCGCCTCAAAATGGCACTTGGTTCTTACTCACAGAACCCAGATTAGGCAAAAGAGGACGGTAAAACCAATTACAGTAAAAGCTTTATCATCTGGGATGTTGGGGGAATGGGGCGGGGGGGGGCACGCGCGGGGTGCTGGTAAATCAAAAATTCCAGTTAACTAAGAGGTAGCGAGTTTGGGTGCAGGAGGAGGCTTGGGGCAGGGGATTGGGGTGCAGGAGGGACTTTGGGGTGCTGGATCCAGGCCACACTCACCTTGGGCTCCCCACAAGCGGCAACCTATTTCGGCTGCTCCTAGGCAGAGGTACGGCAGGCGGCTCTGCGCGCTGCCTCCGCCCGCAGGTGCCACCCCCACAGCTCTCATTGGCCATGGTTCCCAGCAGAACGGCGCTGCGGAGCCAGCGCTCAGGGCAGGGGCAGTGCGCAGAGCTGCCTAGCCACACCCCCACCTAGGAGCAGCCGGGACATGTCGCCACTTGGGAACCGCCCGAGGTGAGCGCTGCCTGGATCCAGCACCCCAAAGCCCCTCCTATGCCCCAACCCCTTGCCCCAACCCCCCTCCCACACCCAAACTCCTTCCCAGAGCCTGTGCTCCCTCCCCCACTCCAAACCCTTTGTGGCCGTTCCTCCATCTAGGAGCAGCGGAGACATGCTGCTGCTTCTGTGGTGCCACATGGAGCCAACCGGACTATAAACCAGACTTTCAATGAAGATCCGAAATGCTGGTTTATAGAGCTTTCCGGTTGATAAAGTACCAAATAAAACAGCTTTTACTGTACTTAGACCCAAAGTTTGACCTACTTGACTATGCAGTGTTGTAGCCAAGTCAGTCCCAGGACATCAGGACCAACTTCTGTTGGTGAGAGACGAGCTTTCAAAAGCTCCTCTCTGTCACCAACAGAAGTTGGTCCAATAAAAGGTATTTATTACCTCACCCACCTTGCCTCTCTACTTGAGCGTAGTTCGTTTGGTAAGGAACTATCTTCTGTTTACACCCCCACCGCATTGGTATAGTTTTAAAGACACACGCACTGCAGCAATAGTTATGTTTAAATAAGTCTCACTGTGTCTGCAGTACTACATTGCCACAGCAACTCCCAGGAAGAAGCTAGGTTGCAGAACTGTATGTGTTTTTGTTAAGAACTGGCAGTGGTGGGAACTGAGAAAAATCTTACAAGGAAGCCATTTCACAATAAACGAGTGAAATATCATCTGAAGAAAACAGGCTTCTGAGTGCAAGATATTTAAGAACTAAGTAGTTGGCACTGAAATACATGTTGCTCTTTGAGCAGCATAAAGTCACTGTATGAATAATACTTTAAAGGAAGTTTGATACATCTCAGAGAGAAGTGGGCAAGTCTCCTCAATGCTTTGCCAACTTGCTAAGAACTGGTCTAGAGACTAAAGACATTGATAAGAAAGTGTGAGATGGATACTGTGTGAACTGAACTTCAGTTCATGTTAGTGAAGGGTTGGCAGAACAGCAGCAAGAGCTTTTCTTTCTGTAATTTGAGCTAAGACAAGTCTCACTTTATGTACTTTCCTTCTAAGGCTGGTCTTTACCTACAGTGCTACAGCAGTGCAGCTATGCCATTGCAGCGCTTTAGTGAAAACGCTACTATACTCCTGTCAGCATAGTTAATCCACCTCCCTGAGAAACGGTAGTTATGCCAACAGTCCACATAAGGCTGTCCACACATGGGGGAGGGATGGGTGTTAGGTCAGTATAACCAACTGGCTCAGGGGTGGAAAATCCACACCCCTGAGCGATGCAGTTATACGGACATAAGTTTGTAGTGTAGACCAAGCCTTAGGGTGAACAGACAGCAAGTGTGAAAAATCGGGATGGGAGGTAATAGGAGTCTAAATAAGAAAAAGACCCATAAACCGGGACATCTGGTCACCCTACCAAGCCTTAAGCATTTACAGAGGTACAACAAAAGCTTATGGAACCGGTGTAAGGAAGTTAAGCTCTTAAGGCAAGACTGTGGCACAAAGCATTGTTCCAAGAGCTATTTGGTGTGCCTGTTTTCCTTCAGGGGAGCAGCCAGGTCCCCTCTGGGCCATATATCAGATAGAAATGATATCAAGCGCTTAGTGATATACAGCGGCATCCTCCCTTCCTCTTTGAGACATTTGACGTAGATTAGAATTTAAAAAACACTTATTTACCAAGAGGCCTGTGAAGTTTCATTACTGCGTGTGTGACCTCTGCTGACAATGACAAACCACGCCCCAGGCCTAAAATCAGCTGTGCCGCCGCCGCGATCTGAGTGTAGACACACCCGAAGTCACGCCGCCGACTCAGGTCAGGCCCCCAAGGGTCCTGTTCGATCTCACGCACTCGCTAGGGTCCAACCAAACTCAAAGGAGGGGGGAGGGGGATAAAGGCTTGTCTGCCCCCATGGGTGACCTCAGCGGTCTGGCTACAAGGCTCCTGCGCAGGGCTCGCACCCCAGCGGGTCCGGGTAGTCCCGGGGGGGCCCAGCCTGGAGCGGGGAAAGTAGCCCGCTCCGGTCAGCGGCGAGCGGGACCACGTCGGCCCCAAAGCGACCCCTCCAGGTGTCCCTCTGTCGCCTCCGGTCACCACACCGGAGACCCTGGGCCTCGCTTTATCAGCCCCCCCGGTGTCCCTCCTCACCCGGCTAGGGACCGGCGCTCACCCCCATGTCCCCACCCCCGCGGCCGCTCACCCTTGTAATTCATCTGGAAGGTGCCGGGGGCCGCGCCGGCCCGCAGCAGCCCCGGGAAGATCTCGCAGACCTTGTCGCGCACGTCCTGGTAGCGGGCGGGCGGCTCGAGGGCGAAGCGGCGGATCTCGCGGACCACCTCCTCCTTGCCCAGCAGATAGGCCTTCACCGTCAGCGCGGCCATGGCGGGGCTGTGGCGCAGCAGGAATTGGCGGCGGGCTGCTGAAGCTGTGGCGAGAGCGCGGCTCGGACCCGTCAGCTCCCTGCGCCCGCCCGGCCGCCTTATAGCCCGGTCGCGGGAGGCCGGGCCTGAGCCGGGAAAGTCCCCACCCCTCGGCGCCCCGCTAGGGGGAAGGCAGGGCGGGACCCAGCGCGACTCGGGCACCTTCTCAGCGCCCGGGCGCGGGAGGGCTCGGCTCGGCGGCTTGAACCTCAGGAGCCCGCGCTTGTGGGGCGGGGCGTATCTCGTTTCGGGGGCGGGGTTTGAAGCCTGAGGGGAGGTGGATGGGGGGGGGGGGCGTCTTGAGACTGAGGCGACGGGGGTCTAGATGGGCGGGGGCTGGAGACTGGGGCGGGGGAGGGGGCTGGAGAGTGAAAGGCCGGGGAGGGGAGGAAAGGCGGCTAGAGCCTGGGGTGGGGGTTGAGGAGAGGGAGGTACTGGTCGGGAGTGATACCTGGTCCCGAGTGGGTGGCGACAGCCCACAGGGAACTCGGCTTGTCAAAGCCATAGGTGACCGTGACTCAGCACTTTCCCCTCTGCTCCAGTCAGAGGAGATCCAGGCGAGGAAGGCCTGTGTGGCACTAGCTGCCCANCACTGCTTTACCGCGTTATATCCGAATTCGTGTTATATCGGGGTAGAGGTGTAATACAGATATATTGGGGATGAATTTGGCCCATTGAGTCTAAAGCACAATTTAGAAAGATGCAATTAGATTAAAAAGAATATTTTAGAAAAAGAACAGTTTTCATCTACAACATCAATAACAAGAGTTAATATGTAATTATTTGTGTTCTGGCAGCATCCAAAGAACCCGGTCAGGTCTGGGGCCCCATTGTGCTAGGTAATATACAAATACAATATAGACATGGTACTGCTCTGAAGAAATGCATTTTAAACACCTATTGTACGCCTCACTCTTTACACTATTTGTTTACCTTTTGTGATGCTATCTTATTGTTTTACTTGTACTAGTACAAATTACTAACCATCCATCATAAGTCTATTGTTGATGAAACAGGAGACAGTTATAATGGACAGTTTGTGTTTGCTATTTAATCCACTGTGCTCACCCCAAAAAGTAATATAATACAGATTCTGCTGTGTGTTGGACTCTTGCCCCTCCCTGAAGTGTTTTGAATTCCAACAGGGAGTGAGACAAGTTGCAAGATTCAGAAATCTGTACATTAGAACTGTATTCATATTATTCTTCCTCCAGTGCCTTTTTATCCTTGTACACCTCTTGTGTGTTCCTGTCTTTCTGGTTTTCTCTTATCTTTCTTCCTTTTATACTCTTTCCAGACCCCAGTCTTTTTTGCCTCTTCTCAACAAAGCCAGCAGTTTCTTTTTCCTTGACTCTGCTTTAACAGGGCTATTTAACTCCATGCTACCTTCAGATTTCAACTAGTCCACATTTGGCAATAGATGTGCTGAGGAAATCTGTCTCCCAGCACAAAAGAATGAATGGTTCCAAGTGTAGGAGACAAGCGAGAGGGTGTTGGGTTCTTTTAATCAACATATAAAGTTCTGTATAAGAGCTTCAAATGAATGAGTTATTACAGATAATATTTAATGTCTCCAGGTCTCAGTGTAATGGAAATATGATTCAGTTCACCTGAAAGTGATTTAACAAATCTTCAGCACCCTCCAGCAGCTGCCAGCTGGTTTTGATATCTGAGGCTTGTCAGCGGTTTTAAACTTGGTTAGTTAAATACAATAACAACATCTGTGCATCATTCAAGAACCTACAACACTGAGGAATGAAAATGAAATTGATGCTTCTGTCATTTTACAACACAGCATCCAAGAACCTCTGGTATGGAGACATGACTGCATAACTTCTGCTATGCCGCCCACAGTATGATATCCAAGGACCTTCAGCACTGAGACACAGTAGTGTTACTGTACGTCACTCTATGGCAGACATGGCATCTGAGACCCTTTAGCCCTGACTGGTTGTGTTGCTTCCATAATGTTATCGAGCAATGATAGGCAGGACGGGGTGGTTGGTGGAATGGGGCTCCAAAATCCATACTCTTTGATAATCAGAAGGCAAATGTTTTAATTAACAAGATCTGCCTCATATTCAATAGGTAGCATATACCTGCCCTCTTCTTAGTAAATGTAGCTAAGTGATTGTTCTAATAGTCTCTCCTGGATCTGGATTTTTGGGACCTAAAAATAGCTGCTTGCTGACACCAAGAAAGATGTTTGCGGGCTTTCCAAGTTTGCTGGCAGCAATATTTGCAGATCAGATACAGTTGACAGGATCCTTAATCAGGTCAGAGAAGAGTCCAGCTGGCAGAAGAAGCTGTCTGAACCTTCCAAATATAATTAAAGATGGATCAATGAGTATTAGGTTCCCAGTTGGTGTTATTTCGTTTCGCCGTAAGGGCCTGCTTCCCCAATTTTTAGTGACACATAGTTCTTAACCTAATGGGAAATCTTGAGTGGCCTTGTCATGAATTAAATGCTCTTTAAAGTTAAGAGAAAGATTTATTTATTTTTTAGAATGAAGAAATAAAAAAAACACCAGACATATTTTAGACTCAGCAGTATATTCAGCCTCCCCAGTTAATCAATGACATGTTTGAAGACACAAGTTAATTTTAAATTAATTATGACATGTTTTTTATTTAAAGTATATTTATTTTTATAGTAGACAGAATTGCTCCTTTTTGCCTTAGGAAGAACCACTTGAGTTGCTTGGTAATAATGTTTTATGGCCATTGATCTGGCTTGAAGTGATGAGTTACTGTTTAAACACATGAGCGGGTAAATAGTGCTGTGTCTGTAATGAAACATTTTACTAGGTTTGTAAACACAGGTACATGGGGCTAATGATCCTAAACATGAAAGGGTTTGTGATCAAAACAGAGACATAATCCACTAGCCCTCCCTTTTTTTCATCTAATTTAAATTTGAGATTATTTCAAAATGTTGGTGAAAGTTATTGACTTGACATTACAGGAGACTGAAATCTTCTGTTTATCCACAAAATAGAAACAGCATGTCCACCAGCAATACAAAGATCCCCCTCGCCACACTGTCTTTGCCAGTGTACCTCAGTCATGTTCTGGCAGGCTCACCTCTAGGCCTATATGTACTTTCTGTCCTTTGTCTCTGTGCTGACACTGCCAATGGCGCCAATTAGTGTTATTCGTGAAGGTGGACCTTTGCCCCTACTAGAAAATGGTCTCAGAACATCAATTCACTTTCTATTGGCACTAACCTGGCCTCAAACACAGAAACACTAAGAATGTTTGGTATTAAAAACTTGGGTAGTATTTAGACAAGTGAAAGAGAGGTGTATTCCATTCCTATTCACCCTCCACAAATGTTTGTCCTATAGAGTTCTTTTGGGATGTAAGGATTTCTCCATCCCTCTCACAGATGTGCTAAATACTGTTGCTCCAGTCTCCCAGATTAATTTATACATCCATAAAAAGCAAGAGCTGCACCAAATTAAAAACAGAAGCAAATCTAAAATCTGACCAGTGTGAACTTTAACTCAGTTAGCAAATATGAAAGGTGGCCAAAAGCCAGAGGAAGTTTGCCTATCCTGATTGGTGTGTATTGAGTCATGTTAGGTCTTCTGTTTATGACATCATGCTCCTTCCAGAAGTTTCCTAGCTGAAAAATAACAACAAAGTCAAGTATTTGGAATTTGCACTCTGGGGCCTCATAAAGGGTACTGTTATTTGCCTATCTTATCTGTCTGTAATTCACCTGTGTCCCATATCACTGTCCTTTCTCCTCAAAGTCTGCAGAGCTTCTCATAGGGAATCTGATCCAGCTAAAGCTCCCTTTCCCTGCACTTAATTGTTGCCACAGGAACAGAAGTGTATGTGTGGAGAACTTCACAGCTAACTGAAGATGACATCTAAGAATCTAAACTGAGTTTGACACATTCACTTATTACTGTGAATAATCCTCATGTTCTCTATAATAGAAGGTCCTCTCTCCCTCTAGACTATTCTCATCTTTTTGGAGAACAAAAGAGTGTTTCAGAAAAATAGGTGGATGTGAGAGAGATTAAATCTCTTTGGAAGTTAAACTGGGCTTCATCAAACATTTGTCTTGTTCTGCCTGTCCACTTCATATGATTATTTAGCTGAACAACTTCCAAAGAGCTTTTAAAGTAGTGATCCTTCTAGGGTCTTTGTCATGTTTGGCCAGAGACAGGAAAATGTTAAGGTTTGTGCCCTTTTTGATTGTACCTCTGAAGTATGGGAACTAACTTAGAAGGTATTTTGTAGGGAACAATCCTGCATTGGGACTAGACTGAATTATGATAAAAATGGAAAAGATCTTATGTCTATGCATCTATGATTAACCTTGGCCTTACATTTCTGGCTTCACAGCTTGCATATTTTTTCCTTGAGCTTTTGGGGTAAGACATGGCTAAAGTTGGCCTGGAGATCTTGGGGTTCATATGAGCGTAGATAATTTTTCTTATGTTTGCTTATGGATGCTATTTTTGGCATTTCTATCATGAAAGCTTTCAGTGGGGAAGCCCAGGAAGAAAGTGTAATTAAATAAGGTTGACACCTGCTCTGAAAATTGCTGCAGTTTTAATTTTTGAACAAGCATTAACTCTAACAGAAAACAATAAAAGAGACAGAGGGAGCTTTTAAAAGTCTTAAAGATGATGAGTAAAGTACTGTATATATGTGTACAAGACTGGGGTTAATAGGACAGAATTTTGCGATACACTTGTTTTGTTTAGAAGTCTTTGTAAAAGACTGCTCTGACTACTGATTTCCCATTCGAAGAGGATCACTGTCTGATTCCACGAAAATCTACAATTCTGGAGCTATGTGAAGGAGAGAAGGGGCTCAGCATTTCAAAAAAAGCGTTTCAGCTTTCCTAAAATCTTCCTCTTTTCTTCCCTTAAATCCCTCTTCAAAACTGTCTTCTACTGGGAAGCCTTTTTTAAAGTGACCAGGCAATTCCTATACCACAGGCTCATTCGCCATGTACTGTGTGTCCCCAAACTATTTTTTTTATGTCTGTACAAAACTGTAAACTCCTTGGCTCAGGTACTATCTCTTCTTTGCAAAGCACTAAGCAGAATGCTTATGCTCATGGAATAATGATTCTTTTTCAGCTGAGAAGGGACTCTTGTATCAAAACAATCCTGCCCCAAAGGGTTTATGTGCACAAAAGGATGATGACATGATGTATTCTGCGTGGTGTTGAGCTAGTGTTTGGGGTACCAGTTCCACCTACATTAGTTTAATGGGAGGAAGGGGTGGGGGGTCTTCAAATGTGGGAACTGCAGGTAGCTTGGAAGTAGAGTTGAGATCAGCTGCAGCAGGGACTGTGCATAAAGCCAAAAACTAAAGGAGATTCCCTGTCTACCTAGGCTGAGTCACTCTGTCTTTCTTCTTTATGTCAGCATGCTCCTCTAGAGTTTTCCTAACTTTGAAATATATACACATAAAATCTTCCCACAATTTGCTGTCGGCCTTCTGGAACCCCCCTGATGGACCCTCTTGGACTACTTAAGGAACTAAGTCAGATGGCTGTGACTCAGCTGAGTCCCGTGATGATCACTTTCCTTTCTCCCCAAAGCTTGGGGAGGGAGCTGTAGACTGGGGATTAGATAATGCTTGGGATCAGTGATCTAACATTCCCCTCCCACAGACATACACACAGACATTGTGCTTCGTCATTGGCACAGGAGCAGGTCAGTATGGGGTGATTTGCAGCCTGCAGAATCCAGGCTCGAGTCAGAGTTCTTCAGGTCCTGTGACTATGAGAAATCATTACTGTGCTCCCCGGGGGGGGAGGCAGTCCTTTCTCCTAACCCTAGAGTATTCATAATTTCACAGAGAGAATATTTCAGGCTGGGATAGCAGGGAGCTTAGACCTGAAACGTTTACTTATTGCTGTGTTAGGTTGGGTTGTGTCAGAGCTCTTCTTCCTGCTTTCTTCCTATCAGTGATAGCTCTCATGCAGTGATCTCCTTTTCAGCATGCCTTCTGGGGTCCTCTAGGTGAATGGCCATAATCAGAAAAATCTCTATGTGAGACTGGATGTAGAGGGATTTTCTTTCTCCCTCAAGGTCACAGGCAGGAGAGAAAGCAGCAGCCAGTCTTATCTTCATATTTTGAGGTTAAGCTATCCTCAAGGTTAGCTGTGAAATGTCAGGATTCTTACACGGGACATCTCATCAGTCAACACCAATTTTAATTGGAGTATCATAAAAAAAAATTTAAGCACAAAGCTTCTGGGAGATATGTTCTTCACGCTACATAGGAGAAGATACAAAAGAATGTGCATGAGGGGGGACACCACACACCTAGCACACTCTTAGTGTTATACAAATATAAGAACTTAAGAACCAGAGAGCAAGAAAAATAATTTTTGACATATACACCAAAGTGTGTTCTTTAGGAAATGTTACCTGTGGCCATCTCCTTAAATTAAAGAATTCAAATGTGGCTAGTTTTAAGTGCCTTATTTACAATATTGTTTTTGCTTTTCTAAAGATCATTCAAGAACCTTCATACAGTCGTAAAACAGTCTGTGGAACCCGCCTCTCAAGCACACTGACATGCAAAATAAACAGGAAGTGAGGTCACTTATCATGGGAAAATTATACAACAGCAAATAAACTGGCTGGAACAGCCCTGAACTGGAATGGGGGATGGGCCAAAGCAAAACCAGGGAGGGACCCAAAAGCCTCTGAGGTTTGAGGAAGTTAAACTCTGGATATAAATTGCTGCTTAACTCTATCTCTAGATTTAATAGATCTTTTCCACCCCTAATTTGTATGATACCTTTATAACAGCCTCTAGATTTAAACTTCTCTTGGCTGCTGACAATAGGGTTGCCAACTTTCTAATCACAAAACTGAACACCCTTGCTCTGCCCCAAGGCCCCACCGCCGCTCCCTCCATCCCCCCTCCCTCCATTGCTCTCTCCCCCACCCTCACTACTGGGGTAGAGGGTTGAGGTGGTCTCCGGCTGGGGGTGCAGGCTCTGGGGTGGGGCCATAAATGAGTGGTTTGGGATAGAGGCGGGGGCTCCGGGGTTTGGAGTGCAGGAGGGGACTCAGGGCTGGGGCAGGGGATTGGGATTTGGGAGGGGGTGTGGGGTGCAAGCTCTGGGAGGGAGTTTCGGTGTGGGAGGGGGTTCAGGGCTGGGGCAGGGGGTTGGGATGAGGGAGGGGGTTCGGGGTGCAGGCTCCAGTCGGGTGGCGCTTACCTCAGGCGGCTCCCGGAAGCAGCCAGCACGTCTGGCTCCTAGGCGGAGGGGCGGGCCAGGGGGCTCTGCGTGCGGCCTGCACCCGCCCCGCAGGTGCCGCCCTTGTCGCTCCCATTGGCCGTGGTTCGGGAGCTGCGGAGCTGGTGCTTGGGGCGAGGGCAGCGCACAGAGCCCCTGTGCCTAGGAGCCGGACATGCTGGCTGTTTCCAGGAGCCAGGGCAGGCAGGGTAGGGAGCCTGCCTTAGCCCCGCTGCACCACCAACAGACTTTTAGCAGCCTGGTTAGCGCACACCAGGGACCCTTTTCGACTGGGTGTTCTGGTCAAAAACCAGACGCCTGGCAACCCTAGCTGACAAGGTGTTTTCACTTGCAGGCTCGGGTCTGAAATGTATTCTGTATTGCCAACCCCAAGTGTTCAGAAATCATGAGACTGGCTTAAAAATCATGCTGTTTTAAAAAAATTGATTATTTTTATTTGCCTTTAGGAGTTTGAGCCTTTGCAGTACATATTTTCAAGCTTTTCTCTTAATTCACGAGAGTTATAATCTTCCTTTTAAGAAAAATGAAAGCTGATTGTCTCATATAATCGCATGACTTCAGGAGTATGAGGGGAAAGGGCTTTAAGAAAAACACCAAATATTGCAAGACTCATGATAAAATTGCCAGAGTTGGCAACACTGCTTTACTCCCCCTGTTTTTTTGACAGGCTAAGTCTTGTTGACCTGCATTGTATGGTATAAATCCCATCCGCTTATTCAGGCCTTTATGAGGGAAAAGTGTGATTATGGAAATTATAAAGACCTATATCCTGGGGTGAGACCCTAATTAATTTGTCTATTAGTAATGTTTGTATATATACCCACAAAACAGGTAATAGGTGAATTTTACAAGAGTAAAAATCAACAAATTAGATATGATGCACTAAATAGTATTAAGTAATTTTTCTCGAACTCTCAGATGGCAACAAAATCTCAAGTGACATGTGCACGAGCAGACCTTACCTGCTTTCTTCCCATCAAGTTTTCCCCCTTGGCCCTAGCTAAACATATTTACTGCTTCCTGTTTACCAGGTTTAACATGTATATTTAAATACAGGAGACAGGACCTGGTATGGCTTAAGGTTTCAACTATTTTCTGAAGGTGAAAACGCTGCTGCTGGTGTGTGGTTGCTGGTTATACCAGCTGAGTTATGATTTCACATGATAGGTTGAAGGTATCTGCATGGCATTGTTGTCTCGCAGAACAGAACAAGTCAAAACTTGTAGGTACTTGGTATGAGATTAGCTCTTATCACATTTTTGTAAAGCACATTTCACTAAATGGCAGTGTGGACTGGATTTGAACTTGCAACACAGAGATGACAGAATTCAGAGGTTAATGTCTCAATTTTCTTACAGGAGCAATCTTTATTCACTAGAATAGTACTAATGAAGTCAATGGAATGACTCAGGTAAGTAAGCATTATGTGTGTGAATAAGGTATTCAGGATCAGGCTTCTTTTGTTTAGCCTTGTTTACAAACAAACAAAATCAGTTTCAATATGTTAATTTGCTTGTGGGCAGTAAAGAAAATGGGTCAAATTCATGCTTTGTGTAACTCTCCTGGCTGATTTAAATATAATAAAATTGACCATATGAACAGACAAAAACAGACCAAATCATTTACAAATCTGATTACTATTGGTCAACAGCTTGGCAAACAACTTGAGGTTATAACCTTCTAGTTTCAAGTCCTTTAAAAATTATGTAGCTTTTCCAGGCAATAGCTTCCCTTTGCAATATTCATCCATCATTGATTTAGTCTCAGTAGACATTATATGCCATTTCCTTAACTAAGATTAAATGCCTTTGCTAAAATGACAGCAAATGTGCACTGCAAAGCCACATTGATCAGGACATATTTGCATATTAAAATGTTCATAAAACTCTGCCAAGCACACCTGCAGGGACTTCAGTGGCTCCATATATCTGGGCTGCTTGCTTGACATAGAATGGTCATTCTATTAAACTTACCTATTCTTAGAACCCACTAAATCAGTGGTTCTCAAACTTTTGTACTGGTGACCCCTTTCATATAGCAAGCCTCTGAGTGTGACCCCCCTTATAAATTAAAAACACCTTTTTATATATTTAACACCATTATAAATGCTGGAGGCAAAGCGGGGTTTGGGGTGGAGGCTGACGGAATCAGGCTGGTGGAATCAGGTAAGTTTTAAACTAGGGTAAACTGCACCAGTCCAAAACACACTGACTCAGTCATGTCTACACAAAGGTGTTTGGCTAGAAATGCAGAGCAGACAAGGCCTCAGTAAGGACTATGGAATGGTAGTTTTATCACTGTGTAAACAAGCACATCACAGAGTACCTATTGAGGAAGCAGTAGTTTAGAAATAGGAAAGCTCCATTTATACAGAGATATCTTGGTAAAAGTCAATGTTGGGAAAGGAAATATGGGGGGAAACCAGTACATAACCATCTCATAAAATGTTAATCAAATATATTTTTTGAGAATCTTTCCAAGTGTAGCAATTCTCCCATGATGAAAATTTCATGACCATATTGTGTACCTTGGGGGAATTGCTGTGACTGAGCGCCAGCCTCTTGTGACATGGTTCCAACTCCAGTTATGGAACAACTATAATCCAGTGCAGAATGTCATGAATCAGTGCAGATATTCCATCATGCTCCATAACAAAGAATGCCAATCTACTCCCCCCCACTTTGTTGTCAAACACTGCCTTCTTAAATCCTTGGCATATTTATTTATAATGATGTAGTTATTCTTCCTGTAATAAAACATATTTCTGGTGTGCAGGGCCTTTGTCAATGACAGTCTGTTTTGTTCTGCACTGCTGCAGCATATTTTCAATTTCATAATAAGTGCAATGAGCTATGGAGAAAGCTAGAGAAAGCACTCAGAAATGTGCTTTGGATGATAAGGGTGACATATTGTGTGGGTGGGAGGGGTGGTAAATTAGGTTATGACACAGAGGGTTTAATCCTACTTCTCTGGAATATTTAGTGTTTCCTATGATGGAAAATAACATTACAAAATGAGAACATTAGAATTGAGAACTAAACCTGTTGGAAAACACAGGATTGAACCATTATATATTGTGCTGTCTTTATTGCACATTGTTCCTCCATTTCCTCTCCTTCATCCCAGTGGAGACAAATGTGTGTTGTGTCACCAGTGCTTTGTGAATATAAATCTAGAGAAGGACCAGAGAGAGATACACAATTCAGATCTGAAATCTGTATTTTGATACCCCCTTTCTCTGACAAAGTTTGGGGCTGTCTGGATCCAGGGTTTTGGTTTGGCCCATTACAGAGGTGGGGATCAGCTGAAAAATTCAATTTTAGATCTGGATTTAGATTCCAAATCCCTTAAGGGTTGGGAATGTTTGATTATGGGGTTTTAGTTGAAAGCCGCTTCCTTACAAAAGAGCTCACAGGCATTCTCTCTTTCTCGCCCTCACACCCCATCCATCAGCATAGGCAGGTAGGGCAAGCCCACCTCTTAACTTCCGTTTCCGAAATAGAATAGTGACTCCACAAATACCACTCACTCTCTTCTCTCCCTCCGGTGCTCAAAGCCATGGTGGAAACAGCAGGTGGCGCTGCTGGCTTGGCTGAACCCAGTGCAGGACATCCGGACACATCACTTCCATTCCATTGCATTTTGTGTCTTCAATCAAACTTTAGAAATATCAGGAGGAGGACAAATCCTATGCTGGTTTTTGTGCTGCTGCTTTTTTTCAGATTAACATAGAATGCAACCAATGATGCAGTGTTTTTACTTGAATGTATCTTCTTTGACTTCTGCTAGCAGGTACGAGCCACTGTGAGGCTATCAGGTGTATACTAATGATACACTATTTTTTCTTGTATAGTGTTGCCTGCTACTAGCACTATTCCAGCTAAACGTATGTCTGTGTTTGTGTGATAAACATTTCCCGCCCCAACTCCTAAAATGACGTTTTAAATTTTGTCACGTAAAATGTTTCCCAAAAACTTTTAAGTACAACAGAAAAAATAATCCCCCTCACTCTGAAAGCTTCTCTATCAAGGACATATTCTCACAGATGAATTGAGAGGGCAATTTAATGTAGATGATTCAGTCTTTTCCGTCATACAGTGGGGCTGAAAAAATCTGTAGGATATAACCTTGTTCCCCCCCCCCCCAACATGTAGGCCGTTTTAGTTGCCACAAAAGTGAGCATGCCTTCGCGTTCTCTAATGAAAAGTAAGGATACACTTTTGAATATAATATCCCCAGCATCTGTGCAGCTTCACACGCTGACAACTACATCGATATTAAAGCTGACACCAAGTAAAAATATTGACCTACTGAATATACTTATAAAGATGAAGAATTAGGCACAATAAAGTGATTTAAGGCAGTAAATAAGATGCTTGCAACTTAGATTTATGGTTTGTTAACCGCTAGCTGTCAATGTATTTGCTTTAATTGTTTTTGGGGTTTCATAATTTTCCTTTTTATATTTAAGTGTAAAAGTGTTAAAAGGCTATTGCAGAGTGAATATAATTTCATACAGCTATTTAAAAACCGCTATTATATAAATCATCAAAAGGAAAAACAAACAGGACAGCGACTAATGAATAAGAGTTAGTATTATCCAATGTTTCATTATTTAATACAAGGAATCATATTTAGAATTAATCGTAAGAGTGAGAGAGAAAATACCCAAAATGGGATTATTTGCATATGGGAGAAGACGGTGTGTATTTAATATTATTCTTGTTTTCATTATTCAGACAGTGAAGTAAGTCCCCAAAGCCTGTCGCCTGCCCCCGTTCATTCACCTGCCTTGCTGTGATTAGGTATCGCAACGGGCAAGGGCTTTGCCTGCCTTTAGTAACACACACACACACACACACACACACACACACACACACACACACACACATCTGCACGTAGATTTCCGTGCACACTTACACACACACACACACATACCATGCACACGGTTGCCCTCGCACGCATGACGCCAGGAGCTTGCACAAGCACAGGGCCCCGTTGACACGAGCACGCCCTGGCACACTCACGAGGCCCTGCCTGCGCGTGCACACGTGAATACGCCGCCACCTGTTCACGGAAAGGCGCGCGGCGCCCTTGCACACGCACATTGGCCCCCTCCCTTGCACGTCCGCCCGGCCGCAGCATGTGCGCGGCTCCTTTAATTCGGTGCCATCTCCGCCCCTTCCCCTCCCCGGCGGCAGCCCCCTCCCTGCTCCGGGGACCGCGCGCGCCAGCCCCATCCCGCTGGAGCTGGCGGCCCGGCCGGGCGCGGCCAGTGCATGAGGGCAGCGGGCGAAGGCGAGTCCCTCCCGCCCACCGCGGCCGCCCCCGCCGCCTCCGCTCCTCGCCGGGGCCGGGGCCCGGGAGGCTGAGGCCGCGCCGCGCCCGGGACATGCGGCCTCCCCCACCGCCGCGGAGGAGGAGATGAGGCTCCGCAATGGCACCTTCCTCACCCTGCTGCTCGGCTGCCTCTGCGCCCTGCTCTCGCTCTCCTGGTACGGGGCCTTCAGCGGGCATAAAGGTAAGGGGCGGCCGGTCCCCGCTGGCTCCCTCGCGGCCGGGCATCGCCAGGGACCCCGCTCTCCTGCGGCTCCCCTGGCCCCTCGCCTTACACCCGTTGGCCGGGCCTTCAGTGACCGCTGAGCCCTCCCCCGCCACTCTCTGGGCACCCAGCCCCCTAGCTACCGGCCAGGGCACTAAGCCTGGGGACTCTCCCCAAGCTCCGGCCCCTCCAGCCTGGCACCTAGTACCAGGGCCCCCCCCCCCTTACTCCTCCTCCTAAGGCAGCCAGCCCCTTGCAAGCCCTCTTCTGCAGTAAAGGGATGTCTAAGGATCTCTTCCGTCCCCCGACCACCCATTCTCCTCCTCTGGAGTAAGGGGCTGTCAAGTATTCCCTTTCTCCAGGGTATGCATCCTAGATCCCTCTCCCAGGACTTGGGGTCTGGGGCAGGCAGAAAGGCGAGAGGGACCTGGGCACTGACTAGCTCTCTGGAGCTGCCCGCCTTCCTTGTACCCCCCTCTGTGTTCAGCTGTGCCTGTCCTCCTCTTTCTGCTGCAGAATATGAAGTTCCCTCTCCGCCCTCCTCAGGGGTACCCAGGCATCCCCTAGATACAGTGCTGTATACATACACACTCCAGGATGCTTTCCTCTCTAGGGATTCCTTCTTCAGCCGGACGTTTATTCTCCGTTTGCAACCAATTCCACAGCTCTAAAGGGGCATCCCATGGGCCAGTGCTTCCCAACCGGTGATACTTCAGGCTTTTTAAACTGGTACCCTAGGTCAGTGGTTCTCAACCAAGGGTCCGGGGGCTGTGAGCTGGTTTCAGGGGGTCTGCCAAGCAGGGCCGGCATTACACTTGCTGGGGCCCAGGGCAGAAAGCTGAAGCCCCACTGCATGGGGCTGAAGCCCGGGGCCCCGAGCCCTGCTACTTGGGGCTGACGCTGAAGCCTGAGCAACAGCTTTGCGGGGGCCCCTGGGCAATTGCAACATGGGCCCTGGCTTTTATATGCAGAAAATAGTTGTGGCACAGGTGGGCTATAGAGTTTTTTTAAATAGCATGGGGGGGGGGGGGTGTTCAGAAAGAAAAAGGTTGAGAACTCCTGCTCTAGGTTCCCCTTCCTCCCCACCTTAGTGATAAGTCTCTGAACTAGACTTTTGTTCTCCCCCATTGTGAACTTCCCATGGTTTATGTGTGCTCTGACCTGTAAGGATAAGACTGGTGTTTCGAGTAGCAAAAGCTCTTGTTTGGGGTTAGATCCCACATTCTGAATGACAAGCAGCAGTTAATGCTCGGTACAGCCAAGTTCTTAGTCTGGTAAACTGATAGCTTCCTGAACTCGCTGGGAACCCGTTATCATAGGCTGTACTTAATTCTCTCGTTCCTGAGTAGCCTTGGCTGGAGACTGGATTTTTCCTTTGCCTTGCTACCTTGTCATCATCCTGAGCTGCTTTATTTCTCCTGTAGCTGAGTTCTGAGTATGTCCATCTGTGGGTTGGCTGGTCTGGGGATTTCTTTTTTGTTGTAGCATGTAAGTATTTTTCAGTCATGGCTCACCCCTCTTTCAAACATCTCTGCTCCCCATCATGGCCACAATTCACTGGTTGAGGAAAGTGGATGCAGAGCTCTGTGGAGCTGATTTGATGAGAGGAGTCTTTGCAGAGTGATGTAAAGCAAGTGCCTGTTGGTCAGGACATGGATGAACAAATGAAGACATCTTTACCCAGGCTCTATGTACTCTGTGGCAAGCATGACCTAAATTCTGTGGCAAGGCCCTTGAGTTTCACAGCACTCCAGTGCAGCAGGCTGTAGATACTGCAGCAGCTGCAGAAAATTTAAAAAAGGAGTTTTGTATTGAATTAAATATGAAAATGAATAATAAACCCCGTACAGTAATCCCTGTGTTATTTAATATGATATAAAATTAAATTTATTTTACACTTCCCTTAAATATTTAATTTTCAAGTGTGCTGAAATTTGCATTGAGAACACGTAACTGTATTGTTTAAATGATTGGGGGCGGGGGGAAGCTGGAGACTTTGGAAATGGAAAAGAGACATCTGGAGCTTTTGGCATGTGGAAAGGTGCGGGAAGCAGTTTGGGATAAGCACACTAGCTGAATATTTGCTAAAATGATCAGTGAAATAGTTAACAGTATTAGACACATTGTCATCACTAGGTTTCAAAATTAACACCCTATTCACTTTCTCTTTTTTAAAATCCAGTCAGGTAATACGTTGTTGATTTACAGCTCCAGCCAAATGTAGAACTTTTTCTTAAGTATAAGGGCTACAAATATAACTTAAAAAAATTAAAGCTTAGCTGATGGAGCACAATTCTGCACAGTACACAGGGTCCTGCTTTTAAGTTAGATTCCATTTACCGCAGGCACCCCCCTCTGCCTGCAGTCACATATATACGAGAGATTCTCCTGTGAAGCTTGGCCTTACTTTTTTCTAACAACGTAATAGCCACCTTTCCCCAGCCTGTCAGTCACAGCTACAAAGTTCTGTTTTTTTTACTTGGCTAGTGAAAAATTACTGTAGTTGCTTCTGAATTGCAGCTGTCTGTCTCTGGTTTGAGTTAGCTAGTGGGTACTGCACCTTCCACATTCAGTTGACCCTTCGTTCAGTTAGTGACTCTACTCATTTCTAATTTTTGCTCTTCTAAAAGTCCTTAAGTCTGCACTATCCATCTGTCTAAGGTAATGGTTGCTCTGCTCCCTCTCATCCTCCATTTAAATGACGATTCTTTTTTATTGTTGTAAAATTGATTTTGGCTTTTTATGAAACATTATTTGGTTTCCCCGCATTACTCATCAACTAAAAGGTTCTGCTAACTGTTTCTAGCATGGTTTAAATCCCATTATAGCCACCTCCCTACAGAGCTTCAGATAGCAAGATTGTTGAGAATGATTTTAGGGCAGAAGTGTCTATAATTGTCTCATTGGCTGAATATTACTTTTGAGATTTCCCCTTTAAAAATGCATGACCTGCTTTGTGTTGTTCTTTCAACCAAAAATGCCAAACCCTGGGGTAACTTGCCCATATGTATGTGTACAGGAATGATCTGGAAAGCTGCTTTCCTGTGATGGACACAGATGTTGTTTGCTTTTTTAAAAGAACCTCAAACACCTCACTGTATGAGCAGAATGGAAAATTAGTAACTGGAGTTTCCTGAAGTGTGGTTGCCAAGTTTAAAGAAGCAGGTGTTTTCTGCAGTATTCTAACCTTTCATTTAAGGATAATATAGGGTGACCAGATAGGAAGTGTAAAAATTCGGACAGGGGGCGAGGGGTAATAGGTGCCTATATAAGAAAAAGCCCCTATATTCGGGACGGTCCCTATAAAATCTGGACATCTGGTCACCCTCGGATAATACATTTAGCCTTGACAGTGTTTTAGCTTATGTTGTGGCATGTTAAAAGGATGCCTGCTTTTTCCCTCCTTCCCAGTCCTTGATAAGGTGCTAAACTGACCACACAAGAGACTTACATAAAAGTACAGTAGAACCTCAGCGTTACGAACACCAGCGTTATGAACTGACCAGTCAACCACACCCCTCATTTGGAACCGGAAGTACACAATCAGGCAGCAGCAGAGACAAAACAAACAAAAGCAAATACACTACAGTACTGTGTGAAACGTAAACTACTTAAAAAAAAAAAAAAAAAAAAGGAAAGCAGCATTTTTTTTTCTGCATAGTAAAGTTTCAAAGCTGTATTAAGTCAATGTTCAGTTGTTGAAAGAACAACCGCAGCATTTTGTTCAGAGTTACAAACAGCCTCCATTCCTGAGGTGTTCATAACTCTGAGGTTCTACTGTATCCCCATTGTATCTCAGTGCTGTTTTGGAACAACCATCTCTAGCGACCTGTTCATGCTCCAGCTAGAGCTGTGATTTTGTTACTCAGTAGTGTCATGGCCACCAACTGATTACATGTAATAGGGTTCAGTGTGTGTCTGTGCAGCGGCTTTCCTGCTATCGCAGTGGCATTTGTGTCTCCACACTTAGCTGGGACCAGGGCCAACGATAGGGCAAAGGGGCCAGGCAGATGTAGCCATGCCCCTCGACACCCTCCACCTCAGCAGCCCGCTGAGTGCCTTGAGCTCATCACCTGGAAGCCCTGCCCCAGTCACCCACCCAGCACCCTGGCGCACCTCACAGGCACCCCCTGCCTGGGAATGAGGGGCCGCCAGTTCCAGGTAGAGGCAGGCAGTCAGGTTGGGCCCAGCCATTACCTATGATGGTCCCAAATACAGCATTGTCCAGGCAGAAACAGAGGGGCACCGCAGAGCCCCAGTCCCTGGGGGACTGTGGGGCTGATACTCCAGGAGGCCTGACAGCCGCGGATTGTGGGGTGCAGCGTCTCAGAGCAGGAACGAACCCTCCAGCCTCCTCCAGCTGCCCTGGGAGCTGCTGCCTCTCGGGATTGGCCCCTTCTCCTTGCCCTCCACCTGTCGGCTCCGCTTTCGCCTCCTCCGCCATGGGTGCTGGTCTCCTCCGGCCATGAGGGGGGCCATTGACAACCACCACTCCACCAGCAGGGGGCTGGCGTCCAGCTCCTCGGTGCTGTCTGCTTCCCAGTCGGACAGGGTGGTGCCAGGTGCCCTGCGGGTGGGAACGGGACTTCCCGGGGTGGAGCCATGACTCAAGCTGTTCGGGGGGTGGCTGAACTTTTAAATTGTCCCGCCCTACTATCAATGTATACAGTTTGGGAGGGGGTGTTGCCTCCCCAAACTTCACCGATGGTTGTGCCAGCAGACCACCTTTGGGCCATAGCCCACAGTTTGGGAACCTCTGCCCTAGCGTATAATGAAAGAAGCATTTATGGTGATCTCTTAGGGGCATCCTCTCATACTCTCCTGGAGGACAGTGGTCATGCCGTTTTGGACTGGGGTTGCATGCCCAATGTGTGTGCACAAATTCTCTATGTAAGACTAAATTCTAACTTCTATATTACTTTTACTGTTCTGATGAAAGAAAATTACTTTTTGATTTATGCTTGTAGAGTTGTCTAGCACCCTCTTTTCAGGCTTTTGTGGTATTTTAGAAACTGAAAGTTTAGACATATCCACAGAATGCTTTCACAGCAATGAGTACCCACCCATCTTTTACAGTGCCACATATGGTGGAAATCACTTCTCCTATGTAAACTTTGAAAATGTATTTTGAAAATAAAGTTAAGAAATCCACGTAAAGAATTACCATTCGCATACTGGATTAGTATTCCCACTTCTTTACTGAATAAGGGATCTTTATTCCCACTCACCCCCCATGTTGACTAGGGCTAAATCCTAGAATAACAGACGTGTCAGGTTGTTTGATGGGAAGAGGAATAATATTTAGGTCACTTCTTGATAATTCCAGTAATGATCATTATTTCAGTTAATAGGTAAAACATGGACAATGGCAGTAAACCTTCAGATGAGGTGTGTGGGGAACCAAAACTCTGCTTTAGAAGGATAGTGTACGGAGGTAATTGAAAACATGGATGGTTTTAATAGACTTTCCTCCAGCAGCTTGTTGGTCCACTTTGTTAAAACTGGAACTCCTGCCTATTGTTGAAGTTTCTTTCTTGAGGGGTGACTGTTGAACATCACTTACACCAATGATGCAATTAGGAAAAATAGCATAAAGCTGCATGGAGTATTTAATTCCTGATCCTGACTTTGAAGAGCCAGTCAAGGATCCTGTGGGGAAGAGACCTCAATATTGATACTTTTATTAATATTTTTGCATTATAACTTTTTAAAGTTGTTATAAACTCGTTTGCTGCTTTACTGAATATTAAGGTATAGGTACAAGAGTATTATACAGTAGAACACCAGAGTTATGAACCGACCAGTCAACAACACATCTCATTTGGAACCAGAAGTACCCAATCAGGCAGCAGAGGAAAAAAAAAAGAAGGGGGGGGGGGGCGGCAAATAACTGTACAGTATTGTGTTAAACGTAAACTACTAAAAAAAGGGGGGAAAGTTTAAAAAAAGATTTGAGAAGGTAAAGAAACGGTTTCTGTGCTTGTTTAATTTAAATTAAGATGGTTAAAAACAGCATTTTTCTTTCAAGTTTCAAAGCTGTATTAAATCAGTCTTCAGTTGTAAACTTTTGAAAGAACAACCATAACATTTTATTCAAAGTTAACGAACATTTTAGAGTTATGAAGAACCTCCATTCCCGAAGTGTTCATAACTCTGAGGTTCTACTGTAGCTAGAATGTTTAGAAATATAAAATTACACGTTTAGCTAATTACATTACAAAATGGTAAAGCCAGGGGTGAAAGTAAGTCAGGACACTTACCGGTATGGGCCGGGGGAGAGCCTCCGGCCCCCGGAAGGGGCGGGGCTGGGGGCCAGCATCCCCCCCAACCAGCCCTTCCAGGCCCCCTGACCCCTGCTGCCCGGGACTCCCGTGTTGATTTAAAGGGCCCGGGGCTCCGAATGCTGCTGCTGCACTAGCAGCAGCAGCAGCCGGAGCCCCAGGCCCTTTTAAATTGGCCCCAGGGCAACTGCNCCCCCCCCCCCCCCCCCCCGCCCGTTGGAGGCTGCCGGGGGAGGGGGGGGCGCAAAAGGGGCAGGGACATTAAAGCGCTGCAGGGTCCTTTGCTGACTGGGGGAGGGACCGCAGTAATGTTAAAGCACTGCCACGGCAAAGGACCATCCTTAAAGTGCTTTAATGTCCCTGCCCCTTTTGCCTCCCCTGTCGGCGGCTCTGCCGGTACGGACTCTACAAGCAGGGCCGCCGATGGGGGGGAAGGGGCTGCAGCAAAGGGTATGGACCCTACCGGCAGGGCCCCCCACAGGGGAGGCAAAAGGGGCAGGGACATTAAAGCGCTGCCATCGCAGCGCTTTAGTGTGGGCCGGTGCGGGTTCTTACCGGTACGGAGTACCAGCCCGTACCGGCTCACTTTCACCCGTGGGTAAAGCTAATCAAAGAAATTCCAGAAAGTTTCTGCTTCTGTCTTCCAAGGACAAGCAAACATCAAGCAGACTAACCAAGTGAACGCTTTTTTAGGAAGAAACGTGATTGTGAAAGGAATGCACGGTTATGTTATCCAAGCAATAAATCTAGAAGTCAGGTGGTCCTTTACCAATTTCCTCCTCCCCCTTTTTTTCCCCAAGAAAAACTGGAGTTTAAACCCACACAAAGAATTCTAGAAATATCCTAATTAAAAATTGACTTCTTTTGTAAACACCCTGAAGTCTTCATTCTTTAAGTTTGGAGAACATTTGTGGTGGAAAACATTTAACAGAACTGGTTACTTCCAACTTATGTTTCATTTAAAGGTAAAAACCTTTGTTTCTCAAATGCTTATGATGGCATAAGCTTCTTTTAATATGTATATTTCGGAACATAGAATCATCATAGAATATCAGGGTTGGAAGGGACCTCAGGAGGTCATCTAGTCCAACCCCCTGTTCAAAGCAGGACCAATCCCCAGACAGATTTTTACCCCAGTTCCCTAAATGGCCCCCTCAAGGATTGAACTCACAACCCTGGGTTTAGCAGGCCAATGCTCAAACCACTGAGCTATAACTGCAAGCCTTCATATAATAATTGCCTGATATTGTTATATGAATGGTAAGATGTTTTTTGTACACATACAGCAAAGTCATTTGATGCTAGACTAATTTTTAATGTAAGAAGTCAATTAAATATAGGCTATTTGTGTTAATGTGGAATTAATTAATTATCGTCGGTGTGTAAGTAAACCCTTTCGGAAGGTGGGAAGACTAGAAAATCATTGTTAAAAAATTGTCATGTAGAGCAGTGGTTTTCAAACTGTGGGTCGCGACCCAGAACTGGGTCACAGAATGGAAGGGACTGGGTCACGGCGGCTCTGGTCAGCACCCTGACCGAGCCGTTAAAAGTCCTGTTGGCGGTGCTGCCTGGCTAAGGCAGGCTAGTCCCTACCTGTTCTGACACCACGCTGAGCCCCGGAAGCAGCCAACAGCAGGTCCGGCTCCTAGGCGGGGGGCCACAGGGCTCCGCGCGCTGCACCCGCCCCAAGCACTGGCTCCGGGCACCAACCAATGGGAGCTGGGGGGCAGTGCCTGCAGGCGGGAGCCATGCGGAGCTGCTTACGCATCTCTGCCTAGCAGCTGGACCTACTGCTGGCCGCTTCTGGGGCACAGCACAGTCCGCGACGCCAGGACAGGCGGGAAGCCTTCCTCTGCACCCCGGTTGCGCCGCTGACCAGGAGCCACCGGAGGTAAGCCCATGCCCCAGCCCCACGCCCCAATCCCCTGCCTGAGCCCCACCCCAAACCCAGAGCCCCTTCCTGCACCCCAAACCCCTCATCCCTGGCCCCACCCTAGAGCCTGCACCCCCAGCCCAGAGTCCTGACCCTCTCCCGCACCCCAACTCCCTGCCCCAGCCCAGAGCCCCCTCCCACACCCTGAACTCCTCATTCCCGGCCCCACCCTGCAGCCCTCACCCCTGTACCCCAACCCTCTGCCCCAGCCCTGAGCCTCTCCCACACCCCAAACCCCTCATCCCCAGCTCCGTTGGGTCGCAGGCATCAACAGTTTTCTTCAGCTGGATCGCCAAAAAAACAAGTTTGAAAACCACTGATGTAGGGTGTGTGTACACTGCAGTGTAAGCCAAGAGTTTGAACTCAGGCTCAAGCCTAATACCCCTTCATCTACACACAAATCGTGCTAACCCAGGGCTCGGACCCTAGGTTCCAGGAGTGGAAGGTCTGAGCCTGAGTCAAGCTGGGAGCCAGGGTTCAAGCCCTATTGTTTTGCAGTGTAGATGCAGCCCCACTGCATTCTTGCTCTGGGAGTCTGCCAAAACCCAAAAGTATCCCACAATCCCATGGACTGTCTTTCTTTGTCCTCTGGATAGTCAAGTTTGGTGGACAGTCAAGTTTTCTCTCACTGCATCATGAACGGAAGGCTAGAGTGGCCACATTTTGGGAGGAAGGTAGGAAGTCTGGGTTATGGATGGCTGGACGGACTCAGGCCTGCACAATGTAGTGTAGGTGCTGGAGCCCCAGGTTGGGACCCAGGATTCAACAATTCCTAACTTGGGGTTGCAAATGAGTGTAGATACTCAAGATCTAGTTAACAAACCCAGGGTCTGCTAACTCAAGTTCTACTAACTCTGGGTTTACATTGCAGTGCAGGTATACCCATAGAGTCAACAACTGAGGCTAAATACGTTCTAAGAGTTACAGTATTTAATTTTAAGACAGTTTTGAGAGCTAAAACCTCTTATATGAAAAACAGGAGTGTTTGGACATTTTGAAAACAGTATTTAATTTCCTGTAAAACTCTGATAAACCTGAAACAATATCTCAGAAAATGGACTGAATAAAAAGGAGTTGAAACAAACTTTCAAAGTTATCTGAATCTTTCCTGCCACAAGAAGAACAAAGGCAGTTAAAGAAATGTTGCATATTAATTAAACCAACTACATATTCAGGAGCTGAAAGTGTCATTAAGACAATCCCTAAGGTATGGAGCCAATTATAAGAATGACAGCAACCAACTTGAATCTAAACAAGCATGAAAGAGGTGTGTTTTCCTATAATTTAATGAAAATAAGGAGAAGGGTATAAAAGACTCTGAAATGAGCACCCCACATTCACAGCCCCTGCTACTCTGCTTAGACAGCAAGCACTCCACAACTCATCCTGTCCATCTCTACAGGTAAGCTGCCTCAGACAGATAAGAATATCAGAGAAGACTCAAGAAGAAACCAATCCAAGTAATCCTTCCCACCACTTCAATGTGGATTGGTGAGAGGAAGTTAACTAAGATGGTGCCAAGTGCTTAGATTTAAAACTCTTGTAATGGTTTTGTTGGAATATTGAAATACAGAAATAACTTAAAAGACTAACAGTTTTTCCTGTTAGTCCCTAGGTGGTTAGACCATATATTCCTGGAGAGGAGACGGGGGCTAAATATTGGTAATCAGAGAAGTAGTGGGATTTAATTGGTTTTAAGATTCTTAGTGTTGGTTAATTGGCCTGTCTCAAGACAACTCCTTAAAAGGCTTCTTCTAGTAACTGATTTAAATATTTTCTCCTGTTTGCCTAAGATATAGTAAGATTGCTTACTTTGCCAACTATAAACTGGCTGGTGGTTATTAATAACCAACAGGTTCACCTTCCCTGAAACAAAGCTCTTTTGCCCATCTGTAAACCTTCTTATTTATGTAAGGATGTACTCAAGAATGGATTCACAATAATTTTGGGAAAGAATATATTTTGGTCTTAATTTACGGAGAGAAGAGTACACTTGTTAAAAACGCACCATAGACATGTAGAAGAGATTGTAATGCAAGTAGCAAGTTTATCATTTGTGTTTGGTCATTTGTGGTGTTTAATATTTTCTTTTCCTTTATTTAATAATAAAATATCTATGGTTAATAATTGCGATTATTTTGGGTGGTCTTGATCATGGTGTCCCCTAAGGCAGTGTTTCTCAATAACCAGTCCATGGAGAGGCGCCGGGCCCTGAGATTTCCCTGGTGTAGTTTAGGAAGGCAGCAAGCCGGTCCCTGGTATCAAAAAGGTTGAGAAATGCTGCCCTAAGGTATGTAAAAGAACCCTTGTGACTAAATAGTGGGAGCCACACCCCTGAGTGGGCAATGAGAGAAGCAGTTGGTCTTCCATTTCTTGTTTCTCTACGTGAAATATTTTAGTAATTTTTAAAACAAAATTACTTGGCGCCCAACTATTTAAAATGACCCTTTTCAGTTCCTGTCTTGGTCTTCTGAGTGACTGTATATGTGGCCCATAAGCTTAAAGTGAAGAGGATCTCTCATGAGGTTAGATGTTAATTGATGCCATTGATATTTATTACAACTTGGTTCACTGTATCACAAACATTGCAATGATTCCAGCTGTAACTTTCTAATGAGTTTGCAGTGGGGCAGGTTTAGAGACAGTGTTAGGGGGGGGNTTCTACGGGCGGCGGGGGCGCAGGCGCCCCCAAAATAGCAGTGCCCTAGGCGACCGCCTAGGTCGCCTAATGGGAGCGCCGGCCCTGATCACAAACATTGCAATGATTCCAACTGTAACTTTCTAATGAGTTTGCAGTGGGGCAGGTTTAGAGACAGTGTTGGGGGGGAAATGGTGTTTACTTGACTAAAACTGGATTTAGACGTCACACTTGTATGGTTTTGAAGTGCTTGCTTGGTAGGTGATTCTGAAGAATAAGGCTCACTAGGTGCGGCTTCAATCCCTAAAGAAAATGACAGTCTAACAAAATCTCTGTATAAATATGCAAGCCAGTCTCTTCTCTACAGGCAGGAGGATCAGAGCTTGCTGTACTGCTAAATAAGGGGGTATATCTTTTATTCCAATATGCAGGACTTTCCTTATTTCCCATGTGTGTTTCCAAAACTGTATGCTGATTTCCTTTCATGTAAATTGTGAATGCTCTTCTGAGGCCTTGTCTGTGCTGGGGATTTGCTCCAGTTACAGTTGTTGGCCAGTCACAGGTGTAGCTGCACCAGTGCAACCCCCAATGTAGACAGGGTAAATTAAGACTCATACTGATGTAGCTTTATCCCACACAAAAGCCTGGTTCTAGAGTCCCAGAGAGCCAGATCCATACTGATTATCTACTAAGGGGCCAACTCCTTCCTGGAGACTGCAGAATGTAGAAGGATATCATTCAAATGCGTGACAAACAAGCTGTGCGTGAGCAGATCTGACAACCTTCTCTTGCGCTGTATGTTGCTTATCATAACTCATGTGATTGATGGCTTGAATGCAGCAGGATTTGCAAATTGTTTTGCATACAATTTGATGAGACTTAGCCTCGGACTGATACATTGCAGTGTGAGAAGACCTGAAGAAGAACTTTTTGTAAGCTCGAAAGCTTGTCTCTCCCACTAACAGAAGTTGGTCCGGTAAAAATATTATCTCAACCACCTTGTCTCTCTAATATCCTGGGACCAGCATGGCTACAACAACACTACGTGCAACATTGTGGCATTCACACACACTTATCAGAATAAGCAGCAAAGAATCCTGTGGCACCTTATAGACTAACAGACATTTTGCAGCATGAGCTTTCGTGGGTGAATACCCACTTCTTTTTGCATCCGAAGAAGTGGGTATTCACCCACGAAAGCTCATGCTGCAAAACGTCTGTTAGTCTATAAGGTGCCACAGGATTCTTTGCTGCTTTTACAGATCCAGACTAACACGACTACCCCTCTGATACTTATCAGAATGGATCCCTCTCTGTTTGGGGTCAGCTATACTTCTGTAACTTGTGTTTTGTTTTGTTTTTAAGTTGGACATTCTTGTTTGTACTTCATTTACACCTTTTTGTATGAATTATAGGTACAGCTATTACTCCTATAGTGATATTCTGATGAGCTTGAGAATTTTTGGGGCAAGGAAGGGATGGTCCAATGATTAGGGTACCTGTATTGAATTCCCTGCTCTGTCACAGATTTTCTGGATAAGTCACTTAGTATCTCTGTGCCTCAGTTTCCTATCTGTAAAAGGGAAAATAGGGCAGTGCTATCTCACAGGGGTATTGTGAGGACAAATATTGAGGCACTCAGATACTGTGATGATAGGGGCCAGAAATGTATCTAAGATGGAAAGGTCATAACATACAGAAAGGAGGTGATAAACTGACCAAGATATATATTTAGTATTTTCCCTGTACTTGTATACTATGAGTGGGCCAATTTCTCATTCATTTGATTCAGTTGGATTCATTTAAAAGAAAACATTGATTTATGCTTATATCTGAACATACATTGATTATTTACTTGGTTTCAGCTAGCAAACAATGGATTTGTTTTACATTAAAGTAACGCTACCAGTCATCTGTAGAAGGCTTTGAAGTCTGCAGAGCTGTGAACTAACTGCTTTAGTAATAAAACCTGGTAAATGATTGTTCTAGCCCAAAATGTAACTACTAGTGGACAGAGTGGATGAAAATTGATTTAAAAAAAATCAAGGAAATTGGAAATTTATTTTATTTAAATCATAGTTTTTTTCCCTCTTTAAAAATCTGTTAAATGAAATCTGAATTTAATACAAAATATGTTTAGGCCTAAATTTATTATAATATCTTAAAACATTTAAATACAAAATAAATGTGGTGAATCCATGAGCCTCTATCAAAAACTTTGCATTAAAGGCTGCTGTTTTATATAAAGAAAGAATCAGGAGAAAAACATCTAACTTTTGAGGTCACAGCTTTATAAATATGGCACAACAGTTACCCCAAGTAACTTCGGAGACTCATTTTCAAGAGAATTAGGTGAGTAGGAACTTAAGCTCCAGTCACTTTCACTTTGGCATATTTAAATATTTTCCCCGGGCTGAACTGAAATCATCAGTTTAGTTCACTGACTACAGTTAATCCCTCTGTTTAATAAATCATTTAATTGTAAATGTGAAACATATTTTGATAAGATAAGTTTATGTATCTAAAATATTTGGTTCATTTGTTTAATAAAATAAATTTTATATCCTGTTTTGTGTGTTTAATTAAAATCCGGTTACCATCCTAATGCAGCTTGACACAAATCATAAGCAAAAAGTTATCTAGTAAATAAGCAATATCTCATTCACCATTTTCTAACATACTAAAAAGTTACAATTAATAAGAATCTGAAAATATTATGATATATAATTGCTTAAACAAATGTATATAATCCTAGTGTACCTTCCTACGTAGCAAAAAGATGCACCAAATCTAGTGCAAAGGCTCTCATTAGTTGTAAATCAGCATGTTTTGGATATTAAGCAGTGAAAATACACCTCTTTAAAAGATAACTGAAGTATAAATGGAAAGTTGATTAAAATGGGCGATTTAAATCGAGGCTTTCCACGTGGTGATTTAAATCCTTTATTTAAACGAATCCACCCTGTCAGTACATTACTGCAGATAGACTTTTGATTGTCCATTGAATTTACCACAGTTCATTACAAAGTGACTTTTTTAACCTTTGCACCAATTCTCTTTATAGTAAAACCTTCAGTTAATCTAAATACTTAGGTAAGGAAAATATGGCAAATACCAATTCTATGGTATAACTTAGTATTTGCATTACAGTAGTTCTTGGGGGGCCTTGAAAGAGTTTTAAGGGCTTGTCTACACTTGAAAGGCTACAGCTGCAGTGCTTCAGTGTAGACACTCACTCCAGCGACAGGAGAGGTTCTTCCGTCAGCATCGTTAATCCACCTCTCCGAGAGGCAGTAGCTAGGTTGATAGAGGAATTCTTCCATCAACCTAATGCTGTCTACACCAGGAGTTAGGTCAGCTTAACTACATCACTCAGGGGGTGTGGATTTTTCACATCCCTGAGTGACGTTCGACTTAACTTTTGAGTGTAAACCTGGCCTAAGATGAGATGCAGCAGGTGGTGTAATAAGCAATGAGAAGGAACATGGGAGTGGGAAGGATGAGGGAAAGGATGATAAGTAATGTAAAGCTTGTTATAAGATTACTCAGTTCCTCTTTTTCTGCAGTATTTTTTCAGCTATAGAAAATGAGTGCTGTGTAGAGGAATTAATTTCAAGCTGAAACCTGTAGAAGTTGGAGACTTTGAAATTGCAGAGAGGTTCCTGTACAGGTGTTTTGCCTTGGCTTTGATATGAAATGAGTTCCAAGATACAATAAATCTGTGTGGTGACATAAAATTCCCTGGAGACACTTCTTGTTAAAAATTTAAAATCTTTATAATCCTCTTCTGCAAAGTGAGTGTAGTTGAGCTGTTCTGGAGTGTTAGCGAACTAAGGTAGAAATGGACTAGAAAAGTGTGAGTGTGTTTGAAGGGGAAAGCAGATACATGCTTTTTTGTTTTGTTTTTTTAAAGATGTGGGAGAAGAAAATAGAATTTTTTATATACTCTGTCGTCCCTCTTCTCTTCCTGCGAACAGACAATGTTTTGAAAGGCTTCTTCTACCACCTTCCTTGCATATTGTGTAAAGTGTACACCTGATACTGGGAAGGAGGAGAGAGATAATTATAGGGTTGGTGTCTTTTTTTCCCCCCTCTTACCCCCACACTCCACAGTTTCCATCACAGAAGAGACTGCTCAGAGAGGGAAGGAAGAATGGTATAAATGTGAAGACGCATCCCATTACAAGTTGTGGATTTTTATTGTAGGTGGATGAATAGCTAATAATTCCTGCTGTGGAGGTGTGTGCAGCATAATGCCATGAAGAAGACCAGGGCGCAAGGAAGTGTGGTGAATTTTCCCCTTTAGAAGCTGGCATTGGCGGATCACAAAGATAATTTTAATTTGAGGTGGGGTGGGAGAGAAGATCTGTTTATAGTGGTCTCACCTTCATATCTAGCGAACTTCTCCATAGGAATGGACTTTGGGAACCATTGGCCAATGTGTTACTACACAGATGGCTTTTAGAAGAAAATGCGTTGTAAGTATGTGATCACAAACCACATCCTCAGCCCAGTAATGATGTCACCAATACAAAGTTTTGAAAATTTGATGCAACCTCCCACTTTCCTTCTTTTTCCAAATCAACACCCTATCCTCCAGCCCTGTTGATTTAGAAGTAAAAGGAAACTCTGTGTGTGTGTGTATTTTTTCTTCCATGGAGAGTGAATATGATAAGAAAATGCACCACTTTTTACATGTTAAGATGAGAGATTCTAGCTCTGAATCTTAGAGGTTACAATGCAGACAAAAGGACCGGAACTGCAAAGTTATTTTTGGAATGAGAATGGGGAAGAAAATCATTAGGTAAATCAAAACACCAATTTGGCAGAACCACTACACAAAGAAAGATGTAACCTGTTTATACACTTCTTTCCATTACAGGAAAACAAGTGAAGTTAAATACAGGTCTGTCGCATCTTACGCGCATTTAACATGCGTGATTTCGGCTTTGCGCAGTCGGCAAAAACACACCCACACAAAAAATAGAGAAAAAAAGCAATTTATGTACTGTGTCTGTAGTGCGGGCGATTCTGCCCGCCATTAAAGTCAATGGGATTTTGGCTATACGCGGTTTTCGCTTTACGCGCTGACCGTGGAACGTAACCCCCGCGTAAGATGCGAGAGATCTGTATTGGGCAGCAGCCTAAACAGTTGCATTGCAAACATGTTGAGTATTCTTTTGCTTTAAAATGCTAAACTTTAATCCTTAAGTAGTAACTGGCCAAATATTTATTCACCATTGTTGTTATTTCTGGTGAGGTAAATGTGAGAGTCGGTTAGCATGTTTTAAATTCAAGGGTAAACAAACTCTGAGGTATTCTAGAAAGCTCATTTCTGAATTTGGTGTCTGAGCAGACACCAAAACATTGGAGCAGGAAGCTTTATTACAGGTGTAGCATCAAAACCAGCTGCTTTTCTCTTTGAGTTCCATTTGCAGTCGACTGCAAGTTTCTTTGATGGTATCCCTTGGTGACATGCTACGTATGTGGAGGTATTGGAAAACCAAGGTTTTAATTTTTTTTTAAGCTGCTATTATTTGTTAAGGTCAGTTAGTTTTGGATTTCACTTTTTAACAAATAGAAGTCTACTAGGTCAGCTAGGCTTGGTGAGGGGCAATAAGGTTGCCACATAGGCAGAAGTTACTGATCAGATTAAAAGATTATGGAAACTGTTAAAATAAACAAAAAGAGCTTTACAGCTGGGGCTGGAAGGTTAGCTGTGTTGTTAAAGAGACAAGGATGCCCAGAAGTTACCAAACACAACTCCTAAATTAAAAAACCCCCAAAACTATGTATTATAGATTCCTGTTCCAATTTCTTTTTTAATAGAGGCAAATGCAATTTATTTTCTGCCTCATTGTGGTTTTTGTATTTGACAAGGACAAAAAAAATTATTAAAAAGGTCAGTTTGATTTGTTTTTAAACTACCATTAAAAGACAATTTGTACCAGGCCTCAGACTTGAAGCGAGAATGTCCATAGAAAAAAAAAAATCTACTTAAGCAGTCATTTTCTGTTAGCTTTATTATGTCACTACTTCTCATGCTTCCTCCTGCAGTTGAGTCTTGTGCTTGGGAATCATCAAGAAAGGGATAGATAATAAGACAGAAAATATCATATTGCCTCTGTATAAATCCATGGTACGCCCTCACCTTGAATACTGCGTGCAGATGTGGTCGCCCCATCTCAAAAAGAGATATATTGGAATTGGGAAAGGTTCAGAAGAGGGCAACAAAAATGATTAGGGGTATAGAACGTCTTCCGTATGAGGAGAGATTAATAAAACTGGAACTTTTCAGCTTGGAAAAGAGGTGACTAAGGGGGGATATGATAGAGGTCCATAAAATCATGAGTGGTAAGGAAGTGTTATTTACTCCTTCTCATAATACAAGAACAAGCGGCCACCAAATGAAATTAATAGGTATCAGGTTTAAAACAAACACAAGAAAGTATTTTTTCACGCAACGCACTGTCAGCCTCTGGAACTCCTTGCCAGAGGGTGTTGTGAAGGCCAGTGCTATAACGGGGTTCAAAAGGGAGCTAGATAGATTCATGGAGGATAGGTCCATCAATGGCTCTTAGCCAGGATGGGCAGGAATGGTGTCCCTAGCGTCTGTTTGCCAGAAGCTGGGATTGGGTGACAGGGCATGGATCACTTGATGATAACCTGTCTGTTCATTCCCTTTGGGCACCTGCCATTCATTGGCTACTATCAGAGGACAGGATACTGGGCTTGATGGACCTTTGGTCTGACCCAGTAGGGCCGTTCTTATGTTCTTATGACATCAGTGCATTGCTATAGAAATGACTGTGTGGTCACAAAGGCAGCATTGTGACTTCATAGTAGGATCAAATAAAATGGGATTATTGTGGTAGCAGCTAATGCCTTGTTGTGCTAGGCACTGTACAAACATAAAAAGATGGTCAATGCTCTGAAGAGGAGAACACACTTCAATAGAAGTAAAATATCTTAAAGGGGGGAAAATTAGCAAAAAAAATTCATGAGAGTAGATGTGTGCTTTAATTCTAATATATGGAACCTTCTCCAGTCTCCTCACTTCATTTTTTTGTTTTTATTTTATTTTGCTGAACTGCATAATCAAGGCTGGCCATTGCTCTTGGTCCCTGTCCATCATATTACCAGCAACTGTGGTTAAGCATTGCTGTTTTGCTGCTAAGTCCTACCATGGTTACCTTGACCATAAGGAACAGGAAAGGTATGGCCAGCATGATTTTAGCTACAGAGTAGACATAGCAGAAGATAAGTTACCTGCATTTCTTAAATTTGTTCTCAAGACTTTATGAATCACCAGTCAAAACATTGCCTTAAAAATTAGTGTTCTAGAGGTCTCTGTAGTGCTAAGAGCTTTCCAGAATTAGGGTCTGATCTGGAGATTTATACTGGGACAGTCTGACACCCAGTATTTTTAGGTGGATATGAACAGCCTTCTGTCACTGGTTCAGCTGAGCTATGAGGGCTAATGGCACCAAGGAATTTGCACAACCTGTAAATGCTGTTATATGTGTTCATGGAAGCAATAGCAGCAGTGTGAGATGCCTTGCTTGAAATAGGCAGGTTAATAATAGAGCAGGGATGGGCAAACTATGGCCCACGGGCCACATCTGGCCCGTCATACATTTTAATCTGTCCCTTGAGCTCCATTGCCCCACTCCGGCGCTCCCGCTCTGCCTGCCCGGCGCTCCAGCTGGGGAGTGGAGTTGGGGGCTTGGCCCGCTCTCCCTGCTTGCTCGGGAGCGGGGTCGGGGGCTTGCCCTGCTCCAGCTGCCCGGTGCTCCTGTGTTACGGGCGTGAGGACACGCATGTTACTCCAGCTGCACAACCCAAACGCGCCTCATATGCCATCAGAGCCTGGAATGTGCAAGCCCAGGTGCTTGCTATTTTTTGGCTTAGGTGACTTTCCTAGCACCCAGAGGCGACTTGATTGTGGGCTGTTGCGACCTACGTGGGAGGAGATTTCTGAGAGCAAGGGGCTGCTGAATCTCAATGAGTTCCAATGACTGGAAGCTGACGCCCAACCAATCCAGGCTAATATACAATTTGTGTTCAGACAGGAGCAACATTGTGTGGTAAAATCAACAAGCAGCCCAGTAATGTAATTTTCTAACAGTGCATTGTTCAACAGAATTATTTTAATAGTGTTGATTTTGAAACAAACTTGTGTTGTCCCTGTCTGAACATGAATTGTTAATTGCATGAGCATTCATGGTCCGCCATACAATTTCCGTACCCAAATGTGGCTCTCAGGCCAAAAAGTTTGCCCACCCCTGACCTAGTGCATACATAGCACTGTACCAATATCAGCTCGTTCTCTCAATACCCATGTATGTGGCTTGGAAAATTTTCCTGACTCCTACTCAAGAGAGTGAAACAGACCAGTACTACAATCCCCTGCTCCCCAAAAGCTACGCTCCCTGCAGTTTTAAAGAATAAAGCAATTGTACAATGTATTGAATGTAACGTTTGTCATTGACTTTCTATTACGTTTTTAAAGATGTATTATATACTACTAGTAGCAGAAGACCTATTTCTTTAATATCTTATTCCGTGTTTGTCACATGTATTTGCTGAGCAGTATTTGACTCTCTCATAGAGCTGCGTGAACACCACGTACAAAAGTACTTGTCAAACTACTCAGCTAATATATTGGTGAACTCTGAACAGTATTTTTGCCAGCGTCTGTGTGACTGTTCCTGCTTACTTGAACTTCCTTGCTTTTGTTTGATCTCCATCCTTTTCCTGCCTCAACACTACTCATTTTCCTGCCACAGATCATAGTGTATCTTTTCCGGAGCTGTCTTTGGTGTCTGTTTCCTCTTTCCTTCTCTCTCCCTCCATCCTTGTACTCCCCTCGCCATCCCCTTCCCTCTGTTTCCCTTTTTGTCCCACTTCTGTTCCACAAAATCAATCTATTTTGTTGGAATTTATTACAATAATCTTTCCTGCTCTCATCATCCCACCCACTCTCATCTACCCACCCATTTTGGAAACTTTACCAGACACTTACTAGCAAAGTAAACCTGTTAGCCCATAAATCATACCAAAAACGGTGTGAGGATGGAACACTGCCGAAGAGTGACACTAATCCCAGCCTTTATGTTTCTGGGAAAGGGAAGAGCGTTAGGATTGCTTTCTAGACTGTTTACAAGAGCTCCATCTTTTGTATCCTCTTCCAGCTAATAGGTTTGTGATGAATTTGAAGCCTAGATACCACTCAGGGTACATCTACACTTCAGCTGGAGCTGTAATTTCCAGCTCAAGTAGATGTATATATGCTAGATGCTAAAACTAGCAGTGTAGCCGTGGTGGCGCAGGTAGCAGCATGAGCTAGCCTCTGAGTACAGTTTGGTGCGAGATCCTAGATAAGTATTTGGACAGCTGGCCCGTGCCACTGCCCATGCTGTCACACCTCCACTGCTATTTTGTAGCACACTCACTTGATCAAAGCTAGTCTGTGTACCTCTACCCGAGCTGGAAATTACACGTCCAACTGCAGTAGCTATATACTCCTAGACTCCTCCAGCAATGGGCCCAGTTTTCCCCCATGATTTTTCAGCAGCCAGGAAGGACATGAGGGTTCCCGAGTGCAGGCTGGTAAAATGTGTACAACACTCTCAGTACTTAGTGAGTGACAGTAGGTAAGATTCAGGCAAAGATGACACTGGTCCCCTTAAAATATTTCCCTCTGTCCCCATGGAAGCGGAAGACTCTTCAGGAACAAGTGTGACTTATCTGCAAAATAAGAAGAAACATCTTCCCAATGGGAGGAACTCGATTTGGGCACCAACCATAGCCAATCATTGCTGCCTGTGCTGTATGCCAGCCCCAAAACAAAGCTGCTGATTGAGTCTCTGCAGATGCTGCGGGGGGAGTCAGTTAAGCATTTCTGTGCCTCCTGCAGAACTGTAGTGCAAGACTTTGTCTCAGTCAGCTTTGCTCCGAGATTTCTGTCCCCAGTACTTCAGCAGTCTTCCTTCATGTTTCAGTTGTCATAGGCCATCCATAAATTAAGATGATCTTTTGAGGCTCAAGCCAGGAAAGGGGGGAGTGGAGCATGCATGGGCGGGGATGTGGGCACCTTATCAATGGCTGAGTACAAAGAGCATTATAAAATTCCACCAAACCGTTGATAGAGAAGCTGCTGGCAGGGCAGCATTCTCTCTCAGATCCCTCTGGAAACATTCAGGGTCCGTTAGTTTCCTAGGGCAGTCTAACAAAACAGGTCAATTGCTCCAACTGATGAGTGCTCCTCACCCTTAAACTGAAGGAGGCAACAGCCCGTTTGTGACATGAATATACATTGTCCAATCTCTGACTCCAGTCCCGACCCAAATGCTCAAACAAGAGCGAAGCTATCAACCTCTTGGGATAGCCGTTGCGGTAGCTGTGAAATCCTGAATCCAGTTGACTCATCCTCTTTATGGGTGTTTAAGTCACTGCGTAGTATCAGCTATGCACCCTCAACGCCACAGTGGTGAGGAACATCAACAGCTGACGCAGGGACTATGCAGTTCAGTGGAACGGTTGATGCGCCAAAACCGTCCAACTGCCTGTATTCACTTTTTGTCTCTTGTCTTACATTTAGAATGTAATCTTCTCATGTCTGGGACTGTCTTTGTACAGGGCCCAGCAAAATGGAGCCCTACCGCAATACAAATAAATAACTTAACTCCGTCAAGGGATTCTCATCCGAGATGGACACACCTGATCGATAGTGGAGTAGGACGATAGTAGCTCTCATCCTGTTTAACCAAGTATCCGCACTTAATGTTGCTTCAGTGCACAGATGGCTAGTTACATCTGATATTGAATACGTTAATAACTTTGAGCAATCCTCTACAGCAGCTCATCTGATTGAGTCTGCCTTTGTGAGAAAGCTCTGATGTCAGTGGAGAGCAGGGGGTCTTTATGGACATGATGAAGCTGGGGCAGCGAGTGTGGGGTGCTGGCACTACATCCCAGCTTATAGAATGACAGGTGGCTCTGAGGAGTAGGGTTTCCCATAACTCGACGATTGTGGCTGAGGTAAATAGTGGGGGCGAGGGAATAGCACTTCCAGCAAATGACAGGAGAAGTCATTTGGTGCTAATGACAGATACATTTGCAGATATCTGGAAACAGGATTAACAGAGTAAAGTAAAATATCTATTAAAAAAAAAATTTGGAAGTGCAAACTTCTTGGTTTGTATCTTTAAAATCTTGTCTGCTTTATCGTTCCGTTGCATGAACTAGCCGTTCTGGCTGAGTGTGATAACACGCAAAAGCTGATGAGGGTTGAGTGTGTTGTATAGGGAGGGAACATAACAACAAGAATATGGGCTTTGGGTTCACTGCTTATAGGTCAGTTTGTGTACCATTAATATTTGGTTCTGCCCTGCCTGCTGTCTTATTAGATTCATTTATTACTTTTAAAAGTACCTCTCCAGTGAGTTGGTAAAATATCTAGAGTCACTAGAAGTGTTTAGATTATTTGGCATGTGCATGGCAAGCATTAACTATCTTGTGTTTATTTTGTGATTAAACAATCTTTTTACCTTGGCTATTGATAAGGTCACCTATGGACTTGGTAATTATTTACTAATTTTGAAAATAATGGTTTAAGAGATCAAATTCCACGTACTTATTTTACAAGTATCTTGGTGTGTTTTCCTGACAGAATGGAAGCTGTACTGCATTTGTTAGAACTAGTTACTTGTGAATATTTGGCATCTTAAAAAGCTCTTATGTCTTGAGAGAATAACAACCATTGCTGGTATTTCATCTTAAAACTGAACACAAAATTATAGACCGATAACAAGCCCTGCAGCCACGATTAAACAACATAATTTCTAACATTTTTATCAGTAGGAATGGCTAGATTATACAACCAAAATAAGAGAGGGAATAAAATGCTGATTAATGTTCCACCTTCTGTCCTTTGAAGAATTGTTTGCTGGTTGAGACTCATGGGGTAAATCTGTGAAATGGACTGCGGATATGTGGTGGTTATGAAGCAGCATAGCATCTTTATTTGGAGGAGGGAGAGATGAGAAATCTTATACAATATTTGTATGTTATCAAAGAAGTGTGTTAGAGTAGTGACATATCTTGCTTTGGGGGAAGCTGAGAAATGGAAAATCCTTCATGGGGAGTTAAGAGAACTGGCACCAGCTATCACTATATCTCCTGTCTTTATAACTTGGTGTAAATACGGCTATGTAAGACAGCTCTCCCATGGAAACAGTTGCAGAGCTGTAAAGCATATCTGTTAAGGACTTGCGCTTGTTAATATGAGGTCGCATACATAACTTCTCAAGTTTCTAATAACTCCGATGGAGAAAAAGAGAGAGCTTTTTTTTCTCCTGTTGTTCAAGAACACTTTCCTCACTATTACACTTAGTTTTGCCCTCTAGTTTTTCCTGCAGTGCATAGCCATAGCGAGATGAGATCTGTCATTAGGATAGCAGAATGAACATACCATCTCACGCAGAGGCCAGTACCTGGAACAACAGTTAATCTCTGTACTAGAGACCTTGCCATTTGTGTGTTAAGGTAGTTGGGTGAGAAATCTCTTCCTGATCTCTACAGGTCTCTTAGGCCCTGAAGCAGGGGATTTTGTTGACTGTTGAATTATCTTGGTGTTCTCACTTTCTTATTCGGAATGAGGTCCATAGATCCATGATGTTGGGCACTCTGCTGTATGCAGCCTTGAAGGCAAACCAGACTTGTAAATCAGAGGCTTTACCTCTGGAGAAACCGCTAGATTTTGTTCCCTCTCCAGCTGTAGGAATGTTGATCACCTCCCTGCTGCAGATCAAATTTAAAAAAGAAAAACAAGAAGGGAAGAAAAAGACTTGTAATCTCCAGGCTGTCAGGGTCTGCCTTTATTGGCAGAGAGAATTCCCTTTCTCTTCAGTTGCTGGGACTCTCTCTGCTCCCTGCTCACCGATGCAGAGTGCGGCATGGCAGAGAAGGCTCAGAACATATCTATGCTACAAACATCTGGTGATTCCAGCTGTGTCTGCATACAGCTGCTGAATTTTGTATATCGGTTGTGTGTGTGCATACTTGGCTGCTTGTATCAGGATTGTGCACACTTACCAGGAGGCTTGCTTTGATGTAAATAGTGTGGTGCACCATCGTAGGTATCCCGATGTGCCACGTGCTGCCATCTGGCACAATGCCTTTTTGGGTATTTTTCTCAGTGTTTTGTGGGATAGTAACAATTTGTGTGGAGCCAGCATGGTTGTTGGACACAAACAACAAAGGTGAGGAGGTAGGTGTGCTCATCGAGGTGGGCAATCGGGAGCAGGCATTTAAAAAACACATGGCGTTTTTAAAGGGGGGGTGCAGGGTTCTGGTCTCTATGACCCATAGGCAATGGAGCTCAAAATTGTGACCAGAGCAGTCACTATTGTGGAGACTGTGGGGCATTATGGGACAGTAACTAGAGGACTGTTAAGATCAACGCAGGTCATGTAGTGTTATACACGTACTGTGTATACCAAAGTAGGTCGATCATGGCTCTATGGTGGTTTTACCACCGTCATCGTAACAGAATGCTTACATTGGCCAGATATGGGAGCAGAGCTTTGACTGACTTCAAGTGCTGATCATGACAGACAACACCTCAGCTGTGTCATATGTCAACAGACATAGAGAACAAGATCTACAGTCCTTCAAAGAGAAACCCACCTTCTGATGACTTGGATAAAGGAGAATCTGTAGTCAATTTTCACCCTTCACATCCAAAGCAAAATTGAATGTTACGGCTGATTGGCTCAGCAGGCAAAAGTTAGATCATCCAGAATGGGAAGTACACAAAAAGGTGTTTCATTAGACGTGTTCACTTTTCATCTGAATCACACGGTGTCAGTGTTACTCTCTTGCTGGTGGGATCGCAGAGGCAATGCAACAGATTCCTTGTTGCAAACATGGCCAAACATTTCCTCTCCTCACCAGAATGCTAGAGAAGGTCAGGAGAGAAGCAGCACTCGTAATTCTTGTATCCTCGTTCTGGCCAAGGAGGCCTGGGTTCTCTGATCTCCTTGACAGGGTGCAAAGACCTCCATCTGCTTTCCCTCTAGAAGAGATATATTACAAGGACCAATCATGCATCAAAATCCAGACAGTCTGAGCCTAGCTGCCTTGTTTTGAACAGAGCCTCTTAAACCAAAGAGGTTATTCAGAGAGGTAATAGCCACAGTTTTAGCTTCCAGAAATGAATCTACTAACTCAGCATATTCAGTGGCCTGGTTGAGCTGTAAACATTAATGCCAGGACAAGGGTTTCACCCCCCACCCTCCCCGCCTCATCTGCAATGATATCACCAATTCTTGAATATCTTCAAAATGGACTCAGGTTAGGCCTGGCAGTTCAGACTCTTAAAGGTCAAGAAGCTGCTTTGTCTAGCATCCTTTGTGCAGTAGACAAGAATGAATTTTATCTTGCCAGATAATGCAGCATTTTTCTTATGAGAGCAGCTTCTCTTCTATATCCTCCCAACCAACATGCATACATTTCTTTTATGGGATCTTATCTGCCATAACAGGCCCTCATTTGAACCACTTGTGAGGATGCCTCATTATTTTCTAACTGTTAAATGGCGCTTTTTTGGGGGGAGGGAGGGGAAATCAGGTCTGTTCACAGGGTGTTTGTGTTGGGAGCTCTTTTCCTGGACCCTCCATACTGCATGTTCCATAATGCTAAAGTGGTACTCAGAATTGACCCTGCCTTCATACTCAAGATTAACTCCAGCCTCCACAGAGCACAGGAAACTGTTCTTCCATCCTTCTGTCCAGTCCTAAAGAGAAATTGTGGGATGTCTTACTTGGGATGTCTGCAGAGCCCTCAAAATGTATATTCACCACCCAGCTCAGGTCAGATAGAATATGCTTTATTTGTGCTTTATCCAGTGTCAAAGGGGGAAAAAAGGGTTTGAAATCCTCCGTTTCCCTGTGGCTCAGAGAGATTGCCTGACACAAGTCAAAAAGACTAACTCCATCTTCCAATATCACAGCTCACTCCCACAGAGCCGTGTCAGCCTAATGGGCAGAAAGTTTATATGCCTTATACAAGAAAATCAGTAAAGCAGACATCTGATCATACCACCTTCAGAATTCTACAAGCTGAACATCCAGTCATCATCTGATGCTGCCTTCAGCAGATGGGTGCTCCTTGCTGTATCATCTCAATAATTATTAGGAAAGGGTTATCCCTTTTTGCATCTGTACATAGTATCTGTATATAGATCTCCCCCTGAATGGATACTGCTATAAAAATCCCAGTGTCATGGATCTGTGGACCTCATTACAAATAAGAATAGGAAAATTTATTCATGACTCACCTGAAAATTTCCTTTCTTGGAGTAAGGAGGGCTACAGATTCAACCCACCTGGAATGCGTTGTTAATTGGGAAAATATATTTAATCATTAATAGGCACTCGACGTTTGTTGTTCATTGCATTCCTTGCTCTGTAGAAGGATTGTTCTATTTAGTCTTAATGCTTAATTTTCCTTACTGCTATAGAGTGATTAGTTTTTCCTAGGCTGTGGAAGGGTCTCAAGTGGTGGTTTCTTGGAGGTAGAGCTGCACCTTCCCTGCCTCTGACAGGTTTGGTCTGCCTCCAAGGCTGCATAGAGCTGAGTACTCAGTGTCATGGATCTGTGGACCTCATTACTCCAAGAAAAGACATTTTTCAGGTAAGACATGGATAAATTTTCCTACACTTAGTAAGCATAATTACAGACATTACTTAGTAGTTATAAAACTACCCATTCAGTGCATGCCTAAATTACTTCCAGTCACAGTGAATTCCATGGGGTGCATAAAGTGATTCTTTTAGTTGATTCTAAACGTTATTATCCTTCAATTTCATTGGGTCTCCTTGTTCTTTTGTTATGGGATAGCGGTAAAAAGGAGTCATTGATCAGATTTTTACTATATTCTTCATAATGTTGATTACCCAATCAGATCCATTTAATTCTTCTACATCGAAGATGAAATAGGCCATTGTATCTACTCCTTTAGTCTCACTTAGGGATGTGATATGGAAGACACATCATCTAATTTTGTGGGGGGGGAGAAGAAGTAAGGAGGCTTGGAGGGTCAGAGTCTAGGTTGGTGATACTTTATTTTCAGATTCCATTCAGCACTTTGGTTTGCCAGGTGGTAAAGGAATCTCAGAAAAGAGGGCACTATAGCTAGTCTTGGAAAGTGTGTAATCTTTTCTTGATACCAGAGTATAAAGATAATTCCAATTGGGATTGAAACAGCAGAGGGTAAATAATAGTTGAGGAATCCGCTTATAGTATTCCAGGGCATGGATGAAACCCACTAATGGGATAAAGAGGGATCCAAATAATTATCCCAGCTGCATTATCTTGTGACCTTCTAGTAGGTTGCTCTTGCTTTGACACAACTTTCAAGTATAGAGAAAGCTAAAGCTGTCAAGATATTTTCAGGATCTAACTGGTTACTTTTTTCTAAAATGGGGTATTTTCCCTTCAGGATCTGTCTCTCTTTCCTTGGTGACCATCTGCATTACCCCTGCTTGTTGGTCCCAATGAATCTGAATATGTTCTCGTCATCTATGTCTTGTCTTTGTATTGAGGATGGGTCATGCAAAGCCAAAGTATTTGAGTCAATGTTTGTTTGTTCCTTGTCTGAACAAAGGTTGAACAAATAATTACTCAAATAAAGCAATTGATCTGTAGAGTTGAGGTCACATTTTTGGCACTATTGGTGTATTGCTCAAAGATTTGGCGGTGAGTAGTTAGAGATGGAAGGTATCTCTATCCTAGTCCTCTTTTCTACAAGAGATTAAAATTAGGTGATGTGGATTTCATATAGGCCAGTTTTGGAAACCTTCTTTGTATCTTTGATTGTTGTGATTTAAAAAAAAAAAAAAAGAGTAAAAACTTGTGATTGAAGAGCTGCTTGTAATTTTAAGGTATGTGAACACTCTTTAATTACATAATCACATTATTTTTTCCAAAGGACCCCTGCCTCATTTATTGCGCAGGGTGGACTGTGCTTAGAGAATTAATCAGGGTTGTGTAGTTGATGGGACTGTTGTCTGTAGGACTCCTGCTTGATTTGTTGCTGAAGCTGGAAGGTGAATAGGAATGAGGCAGGGAATTGCAGGAAGAGAAAGGATGTTCTTGTAGTTAACGCATTTGAATGTTGCCCTAGAGAACAGGATTGCATACCTGCCATAGAGTTCCTATGTCAAGCTGGGCAAGTCACCTAAACTTTTTGCAGATTGACGCTAACTGTATGTTCTTCATTTTCTGGGCGTCAATCTTGAGACAGCTATAGTCTGATTCGCTGAAGTGCTAATCACTCACAAGTCCAACTGAATCCGTGAGAGCTATTTTCTGAATCAGTAGTATCTTATAAAATGCTAAGTTCTCTGAAAAATCAGACAATCGGCATCTCAAATTGGGAACCCAAAATTCATTAATATTTGCAAAGCACTCAGATGCTACAGTGATGAGCATCATAGAAGAGACTATGAAGAATTTAAAAATTCAGTATTCAGAGGAGGGTTTGAATAGTGTGCAGAAAATAAGGCATGGGACTGCTCGCTGAACAATAAGAATGAAATAAAATATTGAGTAGCTGCTCACCAGTGAGTTCCATCCACCCAGTGCAATGAATGAGGCTGGAGTCCTGTGGACTAAACAATACATGATAGTGCAACTACAGACTGTATCATAATGCATAGGCACAAGGTTGCACAAGCAGCCTTAGTTCTGCCATTTCCAAACTTCTGAGTGCTTGACTTCGTAATCTTAACATTCTGTTAATCTAGTTTTTTATGTAATTATTTAGATTGTGACTGCATCTAAAATGTAAGTGCTTTCCAAACAGAAAGCCACAGTCCCTGTCTATAAAAGCATATCTGTTAACTTCCTATAGTATTAAAAATGATTTTTTTTTAAATGTAATGTATTTCTCACCATTCTTGTGGTCTGCCTTATGAATTCTCTGTTGAACAGCTGGTATTAGGCTAGTCAGTTTAGCATTGTGGATTCCAGCACATGCACAGTACCTGGGGTGTTGAGATACTAACATTGAAGGGGACTGTTTTAAATCTAAGCAAACTTTGTTTACATTTCATTTAATTAAAAAGAATCATAGAATCATAGAACTTGAGATCAGAAGGGACCATTATGATCATCTAGTCTGACCTCCTGCATGATGCAGGCCACAAAAGTTGACCCACCCCCCCCTGAAATAACTCTCACCCTTGACTCAGCTGTTGAAGTCCCCAAATCCTGATTTGGCGACTTCAAGCAGCAGATAATCCTCTAGCAAACGACCCCTGCCCCATGCTCGGAGGAAGGCGAAAAACCTCCAGGGCCTCTGCCAATCTACCCCGGAGGAAAATTCCTTCCCGACCCCAAATATGGCGATCAGCTGAACCCCGAGCATGTGGCCAATATTCTCTATCCTGACACTTAGGAAAAGACTCCCAATATCCCAACATTTAAAATCGGTACTAACTCCCAGGTGTCACATTATTGACCTATTGAGTAAATCAAGTTATCCTATCAGATCATCCCTTCCATAAACTTATCAAGCTTAGTCTTAAAGCCGGAGAGGTCTTTCGCCCCCACTATGTCCCTCGGCAGGCCATTCCAGTATTTCACTCCTCTGACGGTCAGAAACCTTCGCCTAATTTCAAGCCTAAACTTCCCAACTGCCAATTTATATCCATTTGTTCTCGTATCCACATTAGCACTGAGCCGAAATAATTCCTCTCCCTCCCCGATATTGATCCCTCTGATATATTTAAAGAGAGCAATCATATCTCCCCTCAACCTTCTTTTGGTTAAGGAAAACAATCCGAGCTCCTCAAGTCGCCTTTCATACGACAGGCTTTCCATTCCTCGAATCATCCTAGTGGCCCTTCTCTGTACCCTTTCCAGTTTAAGTTCATCCTTCTTAAACATGGGAGACCAGAACTGCACACAGTACTCCAAATGAGGTCTCACCAGCGCCTTGTATAACGGGACTAGCACCTCCTTATCTCTACTAGAAATACCTCGCCTAACGCAACCCAAGACCGCATTAGCCTTTTTGACGGCCACATCACATTGCCGACTCATAGTCATCTTGCGATCGACCAGGACTCCGAGGTCCTTCTCCTCGTCCGTTACTTCCAACAGGTGCGTCCCCAGCCTATAACTATAATTCTTATTAGTCATCCCTAGATGCATAACCTTACACTTCTCACTATTAAATTTCATCCTATTACTAATACTCCAGTTTACCAGGTCATCCAAATCCCCCTGGAGGATATCCCTATCCTTCTCCGAATTGGCAATACCTCCCAACTTCGTGTCATCCGCAAACTTTATCAGCCCACTCCTACTTTCGGTTCCGAGGTCAGCGACGAATAGATTGAATAACATCGGACCCAAAACCGAACCCTGAGGAACCCCACTGGTAACCTCCCTCCAACCCGACAGCTCCCCTTTCAGTACGACCCTCTGCAGTCTCCCCTTTAACCAGTTCTTTATCCACCTCCGGAATTTCATTTCGATCCCCATCCTTTCCAATTTACGCAGTAATTCTTCATGCGGTACCGTATCAAACGCCTTACTGAAATCAAGATATATCAGATCCACCGCATTGCCCTTATCTAAAAAATCTGTTACTTTCTCAAAGAAGGAGATCAGGTTGGTTTGGCACGATCTACCTTTCGTAAAACCATGTTGTAATTTGTCCCAGACGCCATCGACCTCAAGGTCCGTAAGTACTCTCTCCTTCAATATTTTTTCCATGACTTTGCACACTACAGACGTTAAACTAACAGGCCTGTAGTTACCCGGGTCACTTTTTTTCCCCTTCTTGAATATAGGAACTACATTAGCTAATCTCCAGTCAAGCGGTACAACACCCGAGTTTAGGGATTCATTAAAAATTATCGCTAACGGGCTCGCAATTTCACTCGCCAATTCTTTTAATATTCTCGGATGAAGGTCATCCGGACCGCCCGATTTACTGCCGTTAAGCCGTTAAGAAATTCCAGTGTATCTTTTAATACTGTGTTGTAAATCTTTAAGCAAAGCCTACGTTTTGACCTTACATTACCTAACATTTTTCTTCAATAGTCTTGAGTTAGCAGCCTAGACTGTTATAATATTTTCTACTTAGGGCTACCCTTGAAATCTATCTACAGAGAACCTCAGAGTTACGAACACCTTGGGAATGGAGGTTGTTCATAACTCTGAAACGTTTGTAACTCTGAACAAACATTATGGTTGATCTTTCAAAAGTTTAGAACTGAACATTGACTTAATACAGCTTTGAAACTTTACTATGCAGAAGAAAAATGCTGCTTTCCCTTTATTTGTAAGTAGTGTATATTTAACAAAGTACTGCACTGTATTTGCTTGTGTTTTGTGGTGTTTTTTGCTGCTGCCTGATTGTGTACTTCCAGTTCCAAATGAGGTGTGGTTGACTGGTCAATTCATAACTCTGGTGTTTGTAACTGAGGTTCTACTGTAGAGCATAGGAGCTCCACTTAGCACAGCTAGCTGCCCGGCTCCTGAGTGGTTTGGTCCAGGATGAGTCTTTGTATTGGCTACTTGTTAACTTCCAGATGCAGTTCAAGGTGTTGGTGATGATCTTCAACGGTCAGGTAAGATGACCCTGTAGTCCTTCATGGCAGTTAAGATCAACTGGACAGTGTTTACTGCTGGAATCTAAGTGTAAACACTCTATATGAGGGATTTCTTTATCAAGACACTCCATCTTTTGCAATTCATTCTCCTTAAAACATTAGAACCAAAGATAGCAGCCTTATTATTCGTGTATCACAGTAACTAACAAGGAGTGCCCTATTGTGCTAAGAGCTATAGGTACACACAGTTAAAAAAAGCAGCAAAGAATCCTGTGGCACCTTATAGACTAACAGAGGTTTTGCAGCATGAGCTTTCGTGGGTGAATACCCACTTCTTCGGATGCAAGTTTTACAGATCCAGACTAACACGGCTACCCCTCTGATACTTGACAGTTAAAAAAGTAAGTCTCAACCCTGAAGAGTTTCTAATCTAAATACTGTAAATAAGACTGAAAGGTTTGGAAGGGGAAACAGAGGCAGAGAGAGGAGATATTACGTGACCAAGGAAATGTAGCAGATCTGTGACTGAGCTGGAAATAAAACTTAGATCTGCGAACTTCTGTTCCAGTGCCCTCTCCACTGGACTTTGCTGCAATGATGCACACAGCTTAAGTTTTGCATCATCCGAGCAAAATGTGTGTGTTGCTCATTTTTTTGTTCTTGGTTTTTATGTCTTAATGAACCAGAGGTTTTCCCTGGGCTGCTTAAAGTTTTTTTTCCCCATTCTTTTGAATATCTTTGTCATGCTGGAGTACTTACATGAGCATAACAGTATTTGAAAGACTTCAGATGCTAGAAGCACAGGGCTGTAATTTCACTCTGAATACAAACTTCATTCTAAAAAGTTAAAAGGAAAGTAATGAGGTAGCAAGGTTCTTATTAGGCCTACTAGACTTATCAGGGAACTTTTAGAATTGACTGGAAGCGTAGACAAGAAAGGGAAATGGGTGAATTCATTGATGACTGGAGAGTGGGGTGAGGCAAGGGCTAGTGGGTGAAATCAACTCTCATGAGATGCTAAACAGAGCAGAACGGATGACCTTTCCCCCAGCCCACCATGAAAATAGAAGTTTCTATTTTTCTTTCCCCTCCAATTTCCAATTCCTTCCCTCATGGGCAATTATCTGCCTGCCTAAATTTCCTCCAGCAGTTTGTTGGATATAGTATTCTTTTCTCCTAAGCTGCCCTAACCTTCTGGGTAGTGTTGCTGTGCTCTGTAAAACACCTGCCACTTTCCAAACCTAGATATAGCTGGACTTCACTGATAAGTGAAGTGATCTCTGTGTATAAAATTTGTAAAGCACTTTGGGATTCTTCAAGATGAAAAACACGGTATAAGGGTAAGATTACAACCTGTTCTTACATTACAGAGGATTTTGATTTCGGGTGGGGAAATAACGATCCCTTTATTAAGAGAACACTACAGGTAATATGAAAAGAGAGACAGAATTGTCTTTCAGTGGAATATTAAAGCTTTTCATGAAACCTTAGTAGTCTTTTAATGGGGAGATATCTTGCTGTCAGTTACATCAATATAAATCCTGAGCAACTCCATTAAAGTCAATAAAGTTACCTTTAGGTTTATGTGATTGTAACTGAGAGCACTACCCGTACCGAGATCTTATCTGCTGAAGTAATGCAGTCTTATCAAGGTTCAGTCTCAATGCAGAACCAAATTCAGAGAAACTACTAAATTGGACAGTTGAACCTGCCTGTTTAGTAGTAATGTCACTGCTGCCCTTTTTGCCTGTACAAAGTTAATAATTTGGCAATAGTTGGGCAATGAACCAAAAGCATTTTTGGCCTTTTTTCCTCAATTGCTAACTTGTAAGGCTGTCAATTAATCGCAGTTAATTCATGCGATTAACACTTTTTTTTTTTTTTTTAACAAGTGTTAATTGCATACCTCTGGAGACGGGATTCAGTGGCAGCCAGATGGGGAGGGAGGCACCAGCAGCAAACAGGAGACGGCCAGGGACAAAAGACTCCATAATATCCAGATGAAACGCGCAGATTACTGAAATGCCTGCCAACTTCTTGGAGTGGTCTCATGCCTACTACCCCCCCGTGATAATCTAGTGATTTGTTTTACATGAGGGAGGAGGGCTAAGGGCAATGGCCAGTAGCCACGAGGACGTGAAGCAGGGAAAGGGTGCTTTGGAGCCACCGTCGCAGGACCCCACCTACCCTGGGTGACTTCAGCAGTTTTCTGCACCTCACCCCCCTCCGCTCCGCTAATCAATCTTGAGCCTGTCTGGTAGTCTGTAAATAAGTGGGCAGTATTATCTCCTGTAAATGTAAACAAACTTGTTTGTCTTAGTGATGGCTGAACGAGAAGTAGGACTGAGTGGACTTGTAGGGCTCTAAAATTTTACATTGTTTTTATTTTTGAGTGCAGTTATGTAAAAAAAAAAAATCTACATTTGTAAATTGCACTTTCACGATAAAGAGATTGCACTACAGTACTTGCATGAGGAGATTTGAAAAATACTATTTCTTTTGTTTATATTTTTTACAGTGGAAATATTTGTAATAAAAAATAATATAAAGTGAGCACTGTACACTTTATATTCTGTGTTGTAATTGAAATCAATATATTTGAAAATGTAGGAAACATTCTATTGTTTAACAGTGTGATTAAAACTGTGATTAATCGCAATTAATTTTTAAAATTGTTTGACAGCCCTACTAACGTGCTAAAGCTGAATGAACTCTTCCATAATACTGGAGAAACGTCTGTTATGGTCTAGACTGGATTTAATGAGGTTGGAATTAAAGCATGTCTAACAGTTTAATGGTGAACAATGAATATACAAATCCTGTTTTGCAAAATGATTCTCTTGTACCTGTGTGTCTTATCCGAACGTGAACTAGCACAATTTATCTAAGGAAGTGATTTTTTTTAGATGGAAGTGGCTTGATACAATCCAACTTGAAATCTAATTTATTTCTCATTTCAGGCCTATATTTTTTTGCATTCCATCGCAAGTCTTCCTGAAATGCTGATCAATAGTCCTTTCTGTATGTGCAGTAATGTGTAATATTGCATTCATAGTAAATCTGTGTCAAAGGTCAGTATTTATGGTAATACAAATAATGATAATAATAATATGTGGGATTGTTACATGAAGAACTTGCCCTCTTTGTGGCTCAGCCATTTAACAGATTGGAGTAATTTTGATAAGAGAAGTATCTTAGGTTTGAGGAGCATTCCAAATAAACTCCTCAAGGACTCTGAATACAATATAAAAGTGCTTGTGGAGGCACATAACAAATCACAAGAGTGGTATTGGCCAATGACCTAAAATAACTTTAGTTTCACCCTGTTCAGTAAAGTAAACATAGAAGTTGTAACTTTCTGGTCATTGGACAGTAACTTGTTATTCAAAGTGCCTAATTTGATGTTGCTCATGCTTCTTGGTACCTTCCTATTTTTGAGTCTTTAGGAACTGAGCTATCATAGACTGAATGTGCCGACTTGCTGTGAGATAAGACTGTTTCCTAAGGTGGAGGAATTGTCACTTTGGGCATTTGACCTGTTATTTTCTGTGTTTCCTTAGGAAATGTCAGTTCCTTTGCTGGTATCTTAGAAGTGGTTTGTTTGGAAAAACTAAATCTTGTTTGTAAAAGTTGAGAGGGGTTCGGATAGAAGTGCCATCACTAAAGTACTGTGGCAGAGCAACTGTCACAGACATCACTGGTGTTGGTTATGCTGCCATGTACAACTCTAAAGAGAATTGTCATGTGAGCATTTAGGACAGGGGTGGGCAAACTTTTTGGCCTGACGGCCACATCGGGGTTCCAAAACTGTATAGAGGGCCAGCTGTGCCTCCCCAAACCCTAACCCTATCTGCCCCCTCCCACTTCCCACCCCCTGACTGCCCCCCTCAGAACTCCTGACCCATCCAACCTCACCTTCTCCTTGTCCCCTGACCACCCCCTCCCAGGACCCCCTGCCCCTAACCGCCCCCCCAGGACCCCACACCCTATCCAACCCCCCCGGTCCCTGACTGCCCCGGCCCCTATCCACACCCCTGCCCCCGACAGGCCCCCCCCCCCGGACCCCACCCCCTATCTAACCCCCCTCTAAAGCCCCTTTCAGAATGCAGCCCTGCGAACATGGGTGGAGGACTCAGGAGGAGCAGGGGCAGCCGCGCAGCCAGAGAGAGGCGGCGGTTTCCCCTTCAAAGCGCCGCTTCTCTCCGGCCGGCTGTGCAGCCACCCGGTGCTCCTCCGGAGTCCTCCGCCCGCGTTCACCGCGCTCCCGCCACCCGTACCGCCCGCCTGCTCTCCTGAGGCTGCAGGTGAGCCTCCCTCCCTGCCCCCGCATTGCAGCCCCCTCCCGCGCTGGTGGTGCGGCGAGGTGAGGCTGCAGGGGAGGGGCCGGGGGCTAGCCTCCCTGGCCGGGAACTCAAGGGCCGGGCAGGACGGTCCCGCGGGCCGTAGTTTGCCCACCTCTGATTTAGGACCAGATTTTCAAAAGCACCAAAGCAGGTTAGGTCCCTAATTTATTGATTTCAATGGGAGCTAGGCATCTAACCTGTTTAGGCACTTTTGAAAATCCCACTAGGTGCCTATCTTCATCTTTAGACACTTAAATACCTTTGAAAACCTGGCACGTAGCAGGGGCGGCTCCAGGCACCAGCGCGTGCCTGGGGCGGCAAGCCGTGGGGGGCGCCCTGCTGGTCGGTGTGAGGGCGGCAGTCAGGCTGCCTTCGGCGGCATGCCTGCGGGAGGTCCGCCGGTCCCGCAGCTTCGGCGGCAATTCGGCGGCAGGTACACCGAAGCCGCAGGACCGGGGACCTCCCGCAGGCATGCCGCCAAATCCGCATTACCAGCGGACCTCCCACTGGCAGGCCGCCGAAGGCAGCCTGCCTGCCGTGCTTGGGGCGGCGAAATACGTAGAGCCGCTCCTGCACGTAGCTCTTATTGGCAGGGAAAGCTGCAGAAGCAGCTTGCTCAAATTGTTCAGGAGTGCCTTGCATCACTCTGGCTACGTCCACACTACCCGCCGGATCGGCGGGTAGCGATCGAATTATCGGGGATCGATTTATCGCGTGTAGTGTAGACGCGATAAATCGATCCCCGATCGCTCTCCCGTCGGCTGCTGAACTCCAGCAGTGCGAAAGGAGGAAGCAAAGTCGACGGGTGAGCCGCGGCCGTCGATCCAGTGCCGCGAGGACGCGAAGTAAGTATTTTTAATTCGATCTAAGGTACGTCGACTTCAGCTACGCTATTCTCGTAGCTGAAGTTGCGTATCTTAGATGGATTCCCCCCCCCTAGTGTGGACCAGGCCTCTGTAGTGACTCTATTGACTGACTGGGAAATGGCATTATTGGATTAAGACGGGGCTGTGTGCATCCTTGGCCTTGAAAGATTGTCTGACAATGCAGGACTCTTGAGAGTTGGGGACAGCAAAAGAGGGGCATGTCCTTGGAGTAACTGTAGAAGCTGCATGGGATCCCTGGAGAAGACATCAGTGTTTCTTGGTGCTGAGATGCTGCAGGTGGACTTGGATGTCAGGATCTTATTCCATTCCCCTACATTTTTTACAAGACTGTTGCTTTGGCAACTACTTCTTATTGCATAGATGTTACCGGAAAACAGCAGTTAACCATTAATTCACTCTAAGGTTGGGATGAGTAAATTGATTCTCCTGTTGTGGAAACAGGAGATACGTTCTATATATAGGTCCCCCTAGAATCTGCTACCATTGCAGAAGATTGGGATAGATTTTCTTTACATCTTTATAATACCTCTCTTGTTATCTGTCTTCATATTTACAACCTTGTGAATATTTGGTAGCCTGGGCACTGTAACGTCAAACGATTCCTTGGTAGCCAGGAATGAACTGTTCTAATCATTTATAGAAAGTGTTTATAATTCTTGGGCATTCCTCTTGTCTCAGAAGAGACACTGTCAACTTGAAATCTAGACAACTAAAAAAACTCCAAAAACGAAACTTAGTTTTATGTGCTATGCCTGCCCTTGAGCAACTCTGTCAATTTCTGTAGTCTTCCAACCACCCTCTCCTATTCTTTTTAATAATGTATCTGCCATCCCTATTGCTTCGTGAAAGACCCACACAAATTGATTAACTTGCTCACTGTGGAAAACATGGGAGACTTCTGTATTATTTCTATGACTATTACAGGTGCTTCAGTTTACTCGCTCAGTTTTGTACTGCTGCCTATTTGGACTCTCCAAGGGTTCTCCTATCTGAGCCATGGTCTGTCTGTCTGGGGAAGGTGCAGATAATGACTTGAGATAAGCCTAGTCACCATATTCAAAAGACAATACACATGTGAATTCCTTTGAAGGCCCACCTCTGATAGAAGTCTGCCTGGTCCGGCAACACCAAGAGAGGAGTAAGCCCTGGTCTACACTGGGGGGGGGAATTGATCTAAGTTACGCAACTTCAGCTACGTGAACAACGTAGCTGAAGTCGACATACTTAGACCTACTCACCGCGGTGTCTTCACCACGGTGAGTCGACTGCTGCCGCTCCCCCGTCGACTCTGCCTGCGCCTCTCGCGGCGCTGGAGCACAGGAGTCGATGGGAGAGCGCTCGGGGGGTCGATTTATCGCGTCTAGACTAGACCCGATAAATCAACCCCCGCTGGATCGATCGCTGCCCACCGATCCGGTGGGTAGTGTAGACATACCCTAGGGAGNCGTGAATAACGTAGCTGAAGTCGACATACTTAGACCTACTCATAGCGGTGTCTTCACCACGGTGAGTCGACTGCTGCCGCTCCCCCGTCGACTCTGCCTGCGCCTCTCGCGGCGCTGGAGTACAGGAGTCGATGGGAGAGCGCTTGGGGGTCGATTTATCGCGACTAGAAGCGATAAATCAACCCCCCGCTGAATCGATCGCTGCCCACCGATCCGGTGGGTAGTGTAGACATACCCTAAGACTCCTAGGCAGAGGCATAAACCGGTTCTGTCTAGACTGAGAGCAAATGAAAAGACTTGGAAGGTGGCGGGATGGGGGAAAATCTGGAACAAAGACCTTTGAACTGGACCCCTGTCACCTGTGTGTGTGTGTGGAGGGAGTAGGACTCTGGGAAAGGCTGACTGGGAGTCAGAGGTAGAAGCGGCAGGCATGCGAGCTCTCTCTCCCAGCCCAAGGCTAATGGTTGCCTGGGCTAAGCAGGGTCTATGTACCTAAGGAAGGTAAGACTCGTGCATATAGGCTTCTTTTGTTATTTTAATCCATTTCTCTGACTACTGTATTAGTGTTGGCTAATAAATAATACTTCTTTTTGAAAAGGCTGAATGGTGCCTCTGCATACATTTTTCTGGCTACAGAGCTCCCAAGAGAGAAGACTCCTGCAGGACACCAAGCCCAATTGTCCTTGCTAAAGGAGCCACAGTGAGAAATCTGGGGTACTGAAGCCCAGGGGAACAGTCTGAGTGCAGAGTTGTAGGACTCCCTCTTGAGTGAAGTGGAGGCTGAGGGAATGTCACTGAGAAGGGTGACTGCAGAGAGGTACAAGACATGGCATGTTCTGTCATCCATGACATTATAAAGAGTAACTGGATAAACTGATCATAAACGAAGTGCTGTCAAATGCAGTGTAAACAAAATGGGGACAAAAATATTTATTTTCTTATCTCCGTTACAGGAATGCTATGGGGTTAGAAACTGTAGGAAGAAAACATTTTTAAGTAGAAATGATTTTTTTCTTAAAATGACCTTTTGTGATTTCTAGGCACTGGCTGATGCATAGTTCTTTTCTCTTGTTGCAGTGCTTGCTTTGTTTCTTCTCCATTACAATCAAGATAATCCAATAAAATACTGCACTAAGAATTTCAGCTATTCAGTTACTTTTCAGAAGTTGGCTTAATTGTCTCTTGCTTTGTTAAATGATAGCTCTCTACTGTACATAATAGGACAGACTGAATGAGAGAGCATTAAGCAGATAAAGGATTTGTTTCTGATAAGTAAATAAAGGCTTTTGAAATATTACTACTTACAATTGTAAATAGGATAAATTACACAGAGAATAATGGTCCTAGCATTCTTTTGGGCACAGCTGTATAACAAAGCAAGAACCTTTTGTTGCAAGCAGGCATTGATTTTACTGTGCATTTCAAAGAAATCCAATCCTTTTCCTCTCGGATGTTTTCCTATATACAGTATTGCAGAAGACCAAAAAAGTCTGTGCTGCTGAGCTTAGTACACATAGTTTGGAAGAGCCTAAAATATGGGGATTGATCACTTAGTTTACATCTCAGAAATTATGCAAATGAATGTGCTATATGATGAATAATTCAAAATGAAGATGTGAGGCAAAGGGAGATTCCTTGATTCTAAATGGAATATGCCTGAAAAATGAAGTTCTCCAATGGCAGATACGCTACAAATTAGTAAAGCAGGGAGCTCCCAAATTATGAGAAAACCCTAACATTCTTTAGTCTTTTGGTTTTTATTAGTCAGTAGTTCAAGATACTTAATAGTTTATAGCAATTGAGGGGTCTTACTTCCCATTTACATGTAGGGGGGACTCTAGTCCATTGCTACTTATACATTGATAAGAAAACTCCCTATATTGTGGGGTGCAATACTAGGAGTGATGGAGGGCCGTAAGCCATGTTCAATGAGAGAGAATTAAAGGGTGTACTGGAAGTTAATGCACATTGTCTCCTTGTAGAAACTGGGCATGGGAGGTGGGTGGCTCCACAGTGGATGAAAGAGGCCAGCAGGTGCCTGGACAGACAGACTCCATTGTGTTAAAGCATAACAGTTCTGCACGTGGTTTTATCCATGCAACCTCCTGACTTATTATGTTTACTAGTGTGCAATGGTAGTGGTTTTGCATTTATTATATTTGTTTCTGCCGCTGCTGTTTTATACTGGTGTTCATGATGCAAAGTACCCTTTTTTGAATCTGCCACGTTCCTAGTTCACCTGAATAGTGTATTTTTTAAATAAAGTTCCCAAGGTCCGTATTTTGTAGTGAAATTAGATAGTGATGAATTTGAAGGGATGGAAGTAAGGAATATGTCCCTCGGCCTCTTCCCTCATCCCCCCTGCAAAATCTGTTTCTGGGGCTAAACATTCACAGGAACAGAAGGCGTATTCTCTCATTTCTCCACCCCCACTATTTTTTCTGTGGTTTGTGTTTCTATTTGTTAGCCCTGCCTTGCAACATTCAGCATGCCCATTAGCCTGGGGTAAGTCACTTTGCAGTGCAAAATTGGTGGGTAAAATAAATAAATACTAGGGCTGTCAAGCAATTTAAAAAATGAATTGCGCTTAATCATGCTGTTAAACATTAATAGAATACCATTTATTTAAATATTTTTGGATGTTTTCAACATTTTCAAATATATTGATTTCAGTTACAACACAGAATACAAAGTGTATAGTGCTCATTTTATATTTATTTTTGATTACAAATATTTGCACTGTAAATAAACAAAAGAAATACTGTATATACTCGCTCATTAGCCCGTTCGTTTATAAGCTGACCCCCCAAGATGGTTAGGTAAAAATAGCAAAAACTGTATGACCCTTTTATAAGCCGACCCTATATTTCAGGGGTTGGCAAACTTTGGCTCCTGGCCCGTTAGGGTAAGCCACTAGCGGGCCTGGACGTTTTGTTTACCTGGAGCGTTCACAGGCACGGAGCCCCTCAGCTCCCAGTGGCCACGGTTAGCCGTTCCCAGCCACTTCCCGCAGCTCCCATTGGCTGAGAAAGGCGAACCGCGGCCACAGGGAGCTGAGGGGCTCCATACCTGCAGACGCTCCAGGTAAACAAAACGACAATGTATTAGATATTCAATTCAATGATTCCATAGAGTTTAAAATCATCAAATTTTGGTGTAGACCCGTTTATAAGCCGACTCCCGCTCTTTGATGCGTCACATTTTTACCAGAAATATTCAGCTTATGAACGAGTATATACGGTAGTATTTTTCGATTCAACTAATACAAGTACTATAGTGCAATCTCTTTATCATGAAAGTTGAACTTACAAATGTAGAATTATGTACAAAAAAAAACTGCATTCAAAAATAAAACTATATAAAACTTTAGAGCCTACAAGTCCACTCAGTCCTATTTCTTATTCAGCCAATCGCTCAGACAAACAAGTTTGTTTACGTTTGCAGGAGATAATGCTGCCCACTTCTTGTTCACAATGTCACCTGAAAGTGAGAACAGGTGTTCTCATGGCATTTTGTAGCTGGTGTCGCAACATATTTACATGCCAGATGCGCTAAAGATTCACATGTCCCTTCATGTGCTTCAACCACCATTCCAGAGAACATGCGTCCCTGCTGATGACGGGTTCTGCTCGATAATAATCCAAAGCATTGCAGACCAGCGCATGTTCATTTTCATCATCTGAGTCAGATGCCACCAGCAGAAGGTTGATTTTCTTTTTTGGTGTTTCGGGTTCTGTAGTTTCCACATCGGAGTGTTGCTCTTTTAAGACTTCTGAAATCATCCTCCCTTTCAGATTTTGGAAGGCACTTCAGATTCTTAAACCTTGGGTCAAGTGCTGTAGCTATTTTTAGTAATCTCACATTGGTACCTTCTTTGCGTTTTGTCAAATCTGCTGTGAAAGTGTTCTTAAAATGAACGTGTGCTGAGTCATCATCCGAGACTACTATAACTTGAAATATATGGCAGAATGCAGGTAAAATAGAGCTGGAGACATACAATTCTCCCCCAAGGAGTTCAGTCACAAATTTAATTAATGCATTTTTTTTAACGAGCATCATCAGCATGGAAGCATGTCCTCTGGAATGGTGGCCGAAGCCTGAAGGGGCATACAAATGTTTAGCATATCTGGCACATAAATACCTTGCAGTGCCGGCTACCAAAGTCCCATGCGAATGTCTGTTCTCATTTTCTGGTGACGACGTAAATAAGAAGTGGGCAGCATTCTCTCCTGTAAATGTAAACAAACTTGTTTGTTTTAGCGATTGACTGAATAAGAAGTAGAACTGAGTGGACTTGTAGGCTCTAAAGTTTTGCATTGTTTTGTTTTTGAGTGCAGTTATGTAACAACAACAAAATCTTCATTTGTAAATTGCACTTTCACGATAAAGAGATTGCTCTACAGTACTTGTATGAGGTGAATTGAAAAATACTATTTCTTTTGTTCATCATTCTTACAGTGCAAATATTTGTAATAAAAAATAATATAAAGTGAGGAGTGTACACTTTGTATTATGTGTTGTCATTGAAATCAATATATTTGAAAATGTAGAAAACCATCCAAAAATATTTAATAAATTTCAATTGGTATTCAATTGTTTAAGAATGCGATAAAAACTGTGATTAATTTTTTTTAGTTAATCTCATGAGTTATCTGCGATTAATCAACAGCCCTAATAAATACTTTTTCCCCATTGTCATTTGAAGGGGTAGATGAATAGATCTTGTGTCTATCTTTTCTTGACAGTCTTGTAAGACAAAACCAAGTATATTATTATGCACCTTAGGCTGCAGATTCAGGACTATTTTATGTACCTGTTCCCTTGTAGGAGCTTAATAAATAAATCAGTGAACCAAGTTGTATCTTAGATTGGGCATAGAAGTGTGCATGTGTATGAAGCCTTGTCTCTTTTACTGTACTTAATTGAAAATAGTCTAGAAATCGTGGTGTTTGCCAAAGTGCCCTGATACACTTAGTAGTTTTAAATGTGTTATTTTTTTTAATTTCTGATAGTTTTCTTTGTGTAGCCATTGAATGGTGGTGGTTCCATACTATATCAAATAACCTAGATTTAATAATTTTACAAAGAGTTGTTCCGTAGTACTCTAGTATAGTCCTCCACTGGCAGACAGAGATGGGACTAGAGATGATCTAACATAATTTTGTACACTTTCAGTTCATTTTTGCCACAGTGGAGTTTTGCTGATCACTTTAAATACAGGATTACCCCCATGTTTACCATGCAGAAAACCATTTGATATGTAACACTTTTTGGTTAACATTCCTGTATCACTTTAGTTGCTGTATTGTTCGTAGCTTTCTCTGTAGAGCAGGGGTCGGCAACCTTTCAGAAGTGGTGTGCCGAGTCTTCATTTATTCACTCTAATTTAAGGTTTCGCATGCCAGTCATACATTTTAACATTTTTAGAAGGTCTCTTTCTATAAGTCTATAATATATAACTAAACTATTGTTGTATGTCAAGTAAATACGATTTTTAAAATGTTTAAGAAGCTTCATTTAAAATTAAATTAAAATGCAGAGCCCCCCGGACAGGTGACCAGGACCCGGGCAGTGTGAGTGCCGCTGAAAATCAGCTTGTGTGCCGCCTTCGGCACGCGTGCCATAGGTTGCCTACCCCTGCTGTAGAGCATTGGTTAGTGCAGGCTGGGGTGATGGGAGAAAACATTTTCTCATTGGGAGCCCATTTTGGGGTTTCCTTTGCTCTCAGGAGAGGGTATTATGATGGAAAGCCTTGTACATTTTACCATCTGCGCAGAGAGTGGAGCATTTATTTTTCAAATGAAATTTTGTGTCTGCTGCATTACCAACAATGTTATTGAGTAGCTATTTTAGTGAAATATAACCTGAGAATTTGTATTGACCTAGCACTTAAAATGTAGCCAAAAGAAGGTGGAATATTCATCTTTATGATATTAGTTTCCCCCATAATGAGACATTACTTCCTTTATGATAGGAAGTCATCTTGGGCCCAAAACCTACTCTGTGCATATTCAGTTATTTCTTCCTGCTCCATTAATTTGTTCAGAGTCCTTTTATATGTGTGGATGCCTTTCAACTCGTTTATAATCCCTGCCAACTGCTCTTCCCCTTTATGAAATCCATTTCTCTAATGCTGGGTATTACACAAATTTGCTGGAGCTCTTAATGCAGATAATGTGGGTGTGAATCTATCTTGCCCACTCGTTGCATTGCGACTTTCTAGTTTTCATCAGAATTACACAAATGGCTTTATTTCTCACTGAAGGAATAACATGTCTGCAGTAAAGAAAAATAAAATTTGAAGGAGCAACCAGAGTACACTGCTTTGTAAAGTCAAAACACTAAAAATGCTACCGCCCAATGTACACTAAGGAAATATTTTGAAATTTTTCCACAATTGCTAATGCTGGGGTAGCAATATTGAGAGCCCTTCTTTAAATAGACCACTGGCTATTATTGCTATTTTAACTACTCTGTCATATGAAACTTCTTGGGGCGGGTCTCATTGACATGGCTAAAATGGTGATGGGAGCTGGCAGCCCGGCTGCTGATTGTTATTATGAATAGACATATGAATCATTTTATTATGTAGGTTGTAAAAGGGCAGACCTTTGCGTTGCAGACTGACTGTTTTTTGTTGTGTGCATTGGGTGGTGAAGTATTGTTGGACTGTATGTTGCATGTGGAGGAGGATGTGTATCATGATGGTAGTGGGCTACTGCTTGGAGACTAGAATTGTGCTGAGTGTGGACTGTTCTTAATCTGATTTCTGTGATTTGCAGTATCTGTGTAGAAATGCCTAGTAGAAATTATGATGCTCCTGACTGTTGTGCCATTCTTTCCCAGCTGTTTTAATCTATTGAATTTACCCATAATACTGTGACCAACAGAAATTACTACCTGCCAATACCAACAGTACTAATACCCGTCTGTGCTTTTTCTTTTCCAATGAAGTATTGTGGAGTTCATTCAGGCTCTTATTCCTCAAAATACTTAAGCACATGCCTAACCTTAAGCATATAGATAGTCCCATTGAAGTGCGTGGGACAACTTGCATGCTTAAAATTAGATATGAGATTAAATACCTTTCTGAATCTGGGCCTTAATATCCCACTTCCATGAATAACAAAAGGCATCAATGCTTTGTGGCACATTTTGATGACTTGCATTAGGAAACTCTTCATTTTATAACTTTTTTTTTTTTTTCCTTTCGGATTTCTTTCCTAATTCTTTATTACTAAGAATACTTGCAGAATCTGCTTTTAATCCTTTGACCACATAATCATTTCCACAGTGACCTACTTTGATGCCACAAACAGGATTATGACATTAAATGGGGAATAAGTTGCAGGACCAGATGAAGCTTCAAAAAAGATGCTTTTATGGCAAAAGCCTAAACCGATAAACTTTTAAACAAAGATCTATAGTTATGCAAGCAATAAATACCACATAGTAGAACAGTGCAGTCAGAAAAAGCTTAGGGGAAGAAAGTTCTTATGTCTTATGGGTTTTGTTCTGTTCCTGTTGATTAAAATAGTAAAACTTGTACTTTTGTCTCAATGGCTGTCTTTAAAAGATGGTGTTGGCCATTTTTTTTAATATATATTTTTTTTGACTGAGCTTTTCAAAGCAGCCTAAGGGGAAATTTATTGAGATTTGGGAACCCAACTCCTTAATGCTTCTTTGAAATTCCCAGCTTCTATTTTTTGTACTCAGATAAGAGGACATGACAAGGCTATATTGCTCTCTTGCTTGCTTTGTTTTTTCTTTTTCTTGCATTGTTTTTTTAAGGACATGGTACATTTCACAAGCATGGAGTTTCATCCCTGGAGTAATTTCTCTTAGCTACAGAATCTGTAGAGCAGAGCCCATGACAGTGCAAGGTGCCTCAAATTACCCTGCCAAAGTGTTTCAACTGCAACCTTCAGGGACCACTTCTATCAGCGACAATGATTGGTTGGATTAACAGATCTTTCCTTGTTGCCTGGATTTGGTTGATCTACAAAGTCTCTTCTGACTGTTTAAGGTGAATTGGCCAATTAAGCCATACTGCTTATGTAGCATTTAATTTAGGAAGGAAACTAACTGAATAGGATACAACACACATCTGGAAATAGTGTACCAAACATGCTACCACCATCTGAGCCAAGGAAACTTGAACAAAGTTATTTACACCCACAAGATGCCCTTGGAACAGCAAGCCATAGGTAAATTTAGTCTTATTTCTGAAAAGGTTTCAGCCTGGAGCTTGTTCCTCTTCATAAATCAGGATCCTGTCTAAAAACTCTTTGCACAAAAAATGGCCAGTAGCCTGTCCCTTAACCTGCATATTCATCTTCAAACTATCTTCCATGAGCTTTGGGGAAGCATCTTATGTCAGTACATCCAGAGAACAGCTCAAGAGGTTACCTGATGTCTTAAATGTGAATTTAATTGTGCGCCTCATTCATGTGTGAATCGTAACAGATAGGTGTATGCTACTACTAACATTGCAACAATTATTTTTCCTTGAACAGAATTCATGAATTGTAGGGAGGAAAACTAGACCAGAGGAGCTAATCAATGCTTTAGAAAGTTAATGGGATCTGTCACTTTGCTGGTCTTGGTAATGTAATTCTTTAATGTCTGTGTAGTAAATAACAAATGGATGTTGTAATGGGTAGAGTTATATAGTTAAGCAATTCTGTGTTTCAAGAAACTTGGCCAAAACAGATTTCTAAGAAACCATTGCAAGTTTTGGGGAAACTGTCTTAGGTATCTGTTCTGCCATTGATGCATATTATTCTCAATAAAGGAGTTATGAGCATTAACAGCAAAATAGATTTCCCTTAATGTATAATGTTACAATATAACAGCACTTCCTCCCTTTCATAGTCTTGTAATCTGATGCTGAAGTCGAGAATGAATTTCTGTTAACATGTATAGTGAAACAGCTCAGTATGCAAGATTATGTATGTTTCTATGTATGTATTGGTCATTAAGGCTCCATCAATATACCACAGTGGAAAGTCACATTTTAACAAGTTCTTGAGTTGGAATTTATTATGTTGACAATTTAACAGAGGTGTCCTCTGTAAACCCATTCTCATTCATAAATGATCGCGTACCAGGTGGTGGTGATATGCAGTTGTTCTTGCCTGGCTGTAAAATGTTTATGAATTCAACAGGGAAGGCCTCGGGGAATGCCACCACCGCCACCATTGCTGCAACACCCACTCCCAAAAAGGATGCCACATCGCAGCACATCCTTGCAGCCATTGGGCATATCTTCCGTCTGGAGCCCCTCCACGTTACTTCTGGTCCGACAGATAGGGCTGCATTTTGAAAGCATTTTGAGTCACTTTATCTCCATTTCCCTACCTTGCCAGCAGGTGTTAGGCAAGCTGCCTCCACGGTTCTGCCAGCTCCTGCTTTCCTCCAGAGCAGAGGGCCCCAGCTTCAGTCCCCCACAACAGCATAGTATTCTATCATTAGACCACCAAGTTGATCTCCATGAGTGATGATCTTCAGGTAACTAGTTGTGAGGGTTATTAATATGGAAGTATCCAAGGTAATTAATCTCTAAGTGCTATAGTGAGGACTCAGTGGGAAGTTTAAGTTACAGGGGGCAGGAGGAATAAAATAATGACCCCTCCCAATAAATAAAATGTTTGGTACCCCACATGCCCAAAGGAAGAGGTTACATCTGCATTCCAATATAGTTGAGGATACTTGACAGGCAATGAGTGTGTAAACAATTTCCCCCGGCCATTGCAATTCATCAGAATCTAACAATAAATCCTGCTTTCTCTGCACAGTAGGGGCTCAGGTTGGAGAATCAAACCATTCGTGTCTCGTGTTCCAAGCATGAGGCCCGTTTTAATCTGTGCATATGAAATTTGGTTTCTTGTCCTGCTCTATTTACTTGTTGTCTACTTTGATTATGGAGCTCTCTTCCCACAGGGGGATTTGCCCCGATTTCACCCATCAGTGCCCACTAAGTAGGCAGAACCAGTGCAAACCCCCAGTGTAGACAGGGTACAGTGCCATAAACCATAATTCACAACAATGTAGCTTACTATGGTTTCAAGCAGGGGTTAGCGTCACCAGTACAAATAGTGCCTTTGCTTATCTATGTGAGGGGCTTTTATTGGGCAGCTGTCCCAGTTACAGCTATTTGGTAGAATTTCCAATGTATATAATGTCTGAGGCTCTTCTTTTACCTTTCCAGAGACTATCTGGACTTAACCCCCCAACAGCTGAGTCCCCTTTATCAGTGGTGCAAGTAGAATTTATTTCTTACTGGTTCGCTGCGCATGGGAGGGACACAAAAGGGGGGGCACATGACCTCCCCATGTGACTCCTCCCTGCCCTGTCCCCAGCCTGGGGCCCCCGCGCTCTCCCCGTCCCCTCTCCATCCCACGTTACCTGGAGTGGGGTCCTTGTTCTCCCACTGTGCCGGATACCGACTTCTGAACCACAGGGCTCTCCGGAACCGCAGCGGCAAAAGGAGCAGAACATGGGGCCGCCGGGTGGCCCCATGCCAGCAGCTCCTCCAGCGCGGCTGTACAGCCCCCAGCCCTGTCCTCCGGCGGGGCTGTACAGACCCCAGACAGGAGACGCAGCTGCATGGAAGGGTTGGGGGCGCTGCAGCCACACCAGAGGAGCTGCCGGCGTGGGTCTGCCTGGCAGCCCCACATTCTGCTCCTGTGTCTTTCTGGTATGGCGTACCGGCAATAAATGTCTTAATGGTACGGTGGACAGGACCAGACTGCCCTACTTGCACCACTGCCTTTACTTTTGTCTTTTGTCTGTTTCCCAGCCCCAAGTTCTTTCCCTCACTGTCACTTTGACTCTCATCTCGTTCTGTTCCCCAAATTAAAAATATAGTTCGTCTTGTCAGAGCTTTAGTGCAAGTCTCACTGTCTCCAATATAATATAAAATTGATTGCAGTTTGTGTTTTTGATTATTTCTGAGATGTGGTTGACAGTGCACCAGGTTCATCCAAGTGAAACTCAGCTATACATGAGAGTGCATTCTTCTCCCGTTGTCTGGATGTTTCCTTTTAACTTGGAATGAGAATGTACTTTTTAAGTATTCATAGCTGCTCTGGTGCTTTCTGTGCTGAAGTCAGTCACAAGATGTAATTGTTGTTTGTCATATAAAAATCCTTTATGGGCTCTGACGTTGATTGTTGGGGTCCATTTTGTGAACTCCTATAAGAAGCTGGGTTTTTTTTCTTCTTGAATGAAGAAAGCTCTTCTTGCATTTTCCTTGCAGCAACTAAATGTGTCAAATTGAATCTTGCTTTTAACATGACTTCCCTCTGGGTGTAAAGTCTGGAAAATTGAGTCATGGCACCACATATAGTAATTAGCACCAGTAAAAGGTAACCATGTGTGAAATACTGAAAATCTAACTTTATGTACTTAACGTATTTAAATGAGCTTGTCCTAGGCAAGTGGGATATCTGAAGAGAGTATTTTTGTAGATTTTTTTTTCTTTGCAAAATGTCTTTGTTCTGATTTGATCTTTGTCCAGCGCTGATTCCAGTACTCTACTTACAATAGCCATGAGAAAACAGCATTTTAGGGACTGTAGTGAAATAATGTAATGTGGCCTTGAATTTTGCGGGGCTAGTTGTATGATATAGATACTGTAAAGGTAAGAACTGGTTGAAAAATGCACTAAGCATCTGCTAGTTGGAAGTAGGCACAAAAGAGCGTGAGAAGCACCAATAAGGTCTATCTCCCCGACCCTTGCCCTACCTGCCTGCTTGAATTGGGAAGAGTGAGATTTCTAAGAGGATAATGTCACTGGACACTGGTTAGGGGCTCCATCTTCTTGTACATACCTGAGGCTACAAGGTGTCTGTTAAGATTTATTCAAGTTTTTCTTCTGCCATTTCTAAAACTGCCTGGCTGCTGTGAGATGGGAGGGTCTCCATTACTCTCTATCCCTTTCCCACATCATCTTGGGTGCAGGGTGGAAGGGAGAAAGGTCTTGCTAATCCACTACTCCAACAGTCTGTATTTTGGGGTTTTTCTCCCCAGGAATTATCCCAGTCCCTGCTTCTGCTGCTGTCAAATAACTTTCCACCACATGAAATTAGTTTTACTGCCCAAAAGGTTTTGAAACTGACTAGTCTTACTAATTACACTCTGCTGCTACTTGTAAATGCTTTGAACAGAAACACAGATACTAAAGCTAGCTGTCTCTGCAATTTCAGAAAAAAACCCAGAATTATTTGGTGGTCATATTTGGAAGGTTATCTTTGCAATCTTAAAGACTAAAAACTTTTTAAAAAACAACTTAAGTTCTGAAGCAATCAGTAGTGTTTGGCCCCCTGGCTGTTAGGGAAAGCTTTCCACTTGCTACGAGCCAGTGGATTTTTCAAGTCCTGATTATATGAATTCTATGTGTAGGCTTTTATACTGTGCTCACCACTGTAGTATCTGAGCACCTTCCAGTAGTGCAGTAAGCAAGGTGACTAAGGAGCCATAAGGTGCTGGGTTAACAACCTTGCAGTCAGGCCAATGGATATTCCATATCTTAGTACCGTGTATACTTATTTTATTTATTTATTTAGAATTAATAAAAAGTCCCCACAAAGGCTCTCTAAGCACCCTGCCAATTATTTAAAATTATGAAAACAAAGTGCAATTCTATCAGCTCACCCCATAATCTGTATGTGGTGGTTAAAAAGATGATTTTTTTCTACCCACTAGTACATCTTGTGCATCTGATCAGACATTAGTACAAAAGAGGAATTGTAATTTGTTTGCCTCTGCATTGTCTCTAGGTAGAGAAGAAATACAGCTCATAGGCACAGCCAGCGGAGTTGATGTCTGGAGGGTACATGCTGAACACCCCTCCACTGTGATAGTCTTCAGTGCATGATAAATGAGCTAAGAACCAGGGGTGAAATCCTGATTCCACTGAAGTCAGCTCCCATTAACTTCAATGGAGCCAGCATTTCCCCCTAGATTTCCATGATCTGCCAAAGCCTTGCTGTATGACCTAGGGCAAGTCACTTAACTATTCTGTGCCTTTTTTCCCATTTGTAAAATCATGTATAAAGTGCTTTGAGATTCTCAAATGTGCTGAAGATCTATTATGCTATTAGCTAAAAAAAATTCCAACATTTCTGCTTGTTTCTGTTAATAGCTTCAGTGTGTAACACAAGCACTAAAAGGCCTTTTTGATGAAAAGGAACAATATCTGCATGTATTTTTTGCAGGGATTATGATGAATTCAAGGTACTTTTTAAGATGAAAAATACCACACTACTTAGAAGTATTTGAACCTTCCAGAATTCCACTCTTGGAATAATTGGTGCTGCTTTCTTTAACTTGCTCCTCTGTGAGTTTATTGGAAAGGGGTGATAATAGCTTATTCCATACAATAAATTTACCAGTAAGTCTGCAGATTCGAGGGTTTTTCCTTCCACTAATTCTCCATCTGTTCTGGATGCTGGTCTAGCTAATTCATCACTTACTACACTAAAGTGTCAGTGATGTGTCGTCTGAAAATGTTGTTGTTGGATCACAGTAATGTTACGAGGAGGATTAACAAGAATTTTATTTTAACTCCATCACAGGTAATTAGCTGCAGCTGCTGTTGGGGAGAAGGGGAGAGATGATTAACAGAGTGACATTTCCAAAGATCAGCTTGTCTTCCTGAAGGAATTCCTTTCTAGTCAATCTTATGGGGGAGGTGGATTGGTGTGGTGGTTCAGCAAAAACAAGATCCCCTGTTCCTATATAATGAAGTTAATTTCAAATTAAACACGAAAGTGCTGTAGAATTCTGGCATTGACTAGGCTTGTAGTGCTTTTTTGGAAAGAAAAATGTTCACTTTTCCAGTAAGCTATCTTTGTAGTACCATTGGAGCAGAGCAGTGCTGCAAATTCCAGACATTTGTACTAATCTCTTTATCTTAGGTTATACAGTTCATAAAATCCTGACTACTAATTTATTTTGGAACCCACTGTGAGCAGTGTATTAAGAGGAAGGGGAGGACACAAGGTTTGGAGGCTCGGAAGACCCATGTTGAGAGCAGAGTGAACTCTTGATTTGGCTTCAGGTAAACTAGCATTGCAGGGACATGCAATAAACCCTAAAGCTGGTATCCATAGGCATGTCATGGCACGTGCCACTTCTTAGATTCCAAGACCAGAAGGGGCCATTGTGATTATCTGATTTGTTCTCCTGTATAACGCAGGCCAGAGAACTAGATAATTCCTAGAACATGTCTTTTAGAAAAACTTCCAATTTTGATTTAAAAATCGTTAACGATAGAGAATCCACCACAACCCTTGGTAAATTGTTCCAATGACTGACAACTCTCACCGCTAAAAATGCTTATTTCCAGTCTGAATTTGTCTAGCTTCAACTTCCAGCCATTGGCTCATGTTATACCTTTCTCTGCTAGATTGAGGAGCCCATTATTAAATATTTGTTCCCCGTGTAGATATGTATAGATTGTAGTCAGGTGACCCCTTAGCATTCTTTTTAAGTTAGACTCAAAGAGCTAAAACTATTTATCACTGATCCTTTAGTCATTTTCGTGGCTCTTCTCTGAAGCCTCTCTAGTTTACCAACATCCTTCTTGAATTGTGGGCACTAGAACTGGACACAGTATTCTGGCAGCTGTCACACTAGTGCCAAATACAGAGGTAAAAGGACTTCTCTACTCCTACTCAAGATTTCCATGTTTATCCATCCCAGGATCTCATTAACTCTTTTGGCAACATTGTCACATTGGAAGCTCATGTTCAGCTGATTATTCACCATGACCCCCAAAGCTTTTTCAGTTACTTCTTTCTAGGAAAGAGTCCCCTACTGTGTAAGTATGGCCTACATTCTTTGTTCCTAGATGTATACATTTACGTTTAGCTGTATTAAAACACATGTTTTTTGCTTGCACTCAGTTTACCAAGTGATCCAGTTCACTCTGCATCAGTGACCTGTCGTCTTCATTATTTACCAGTCCGCCAATTTTTGTGTCTTGTGCAAATTTTATCAGTGATGATTTTATGTTTTCTTCCAGGGTCATTGATAAAAATACAAAATAGCGTAGGACCAAGAACTGATACCCCTTTGGAAACACAGCCATTTGATGATGATTCCCTGTATTCAGTTACATTTTGAGACCTATCTGTTAGCCAGTTTTTAATCCATTTAATGTATGCCATGTTAATTTTATATTATTCTAGTTTTTAATCAAAATGTCATTCAGCACTAAGTCAAACACCTTACAGAAGTCTAGCTATATTACGTCAACACTGTTACCTTTATCAACAAAACTCATAATCCCATCCAAAATATCAAAGTTAATTTGACAGGATCTGTTTTCCATAAACCCATGTTTATTTGCATTAATTACATTACCCTCCTTTAATTCTTTATCAGTCAAGTTCCGTATCAGCCTCTCCATTATCATGCCTGGGATTGATGTCAAGCTGACAGGCCTATAATTACCCAAGCCTGTTTATCTTTTTAAAAACTTCCTTCTAGTCATCTTGAACTTCCCCAGTGCTCCAAGATTTATTGAAAAGCAACATTAATGGTCCAGCAAGCTCCTCAGCCAGCTCTTTTAAAACTCTTAGATGCAAGTTATGTGGATCTGCTGATTTAAAAATGTCTAACTTTAGTAGCTTCCGTTTAACTTTCTCCAGAGATACTAGTGGATTTAATGGAGATTATAGGCTGACAAGCCCAGATTTAACTATTTGAAATATCTATATTCTTACTGCTCTGTTAATTCCTGAAAATGTATTTTGTTCCCCCAATTAAGGCTGCAAAATAAGTAAAATCTGTAGTGTTTCCTTCAGGATATCTAGTAGCATATTTAGGGTGTTGCGGTTTATGCACACCTTGCTAAGGCTAAGTGTGGTGTTTGGCAATTTGATAACTAGTGATTTATTAAAACATACACATACTTCATTTCCTGGCTTCTCCTGAAGGCAAGATCTTCCCAAAGGGCAGGTATCAAGTTAGACCAAATTCTAGGCCTCAACTTTGTGTGCCCCCTTTAAAAATCCTGTAGAGCTATGCTTATTTTTAGGTTTAATGGCCCAGGGTTTCTGTAATATGTTATTCACTTCCAGCATATTTTTATTCCCCAACCAAATAAGAGCTTAAAAAAACAACAAAGCCTTTTGCTTTGTATGTGAGAGAAAATGCTTAGAGAGCTTTATTTGTGCTGCACAGATACAATAATTAGATGGCTAATGAAGTTCTGCTTTGAAAAAAAAACAAACATTGCATTTGCAGTATCCATGTAAACTTGTAATACTTGTAGGAACTTTCTGGCCCTGTTTACAAATGTTGGGAGCATAGGAATTGCCGCACTGTATAAGACCAGAGGACCATGTAGTCCATTATCCTGTCTCCAGTAGTGGTCGTTTCCGGGTGCTTCAGAGGAAGGTGTAAGAACTCCGTGGTAGGCATATGTGGGATAATCTGCCCCCACATTACCTCTCAATCTGATCTCTAAGGGTATGTCTACATAGCAATTAAACACCCACAGCTGGCCCAGGTCAACTGACTCGGGCTTTCGGGGCTCAGGCTGCAGGGCTGTAAAATTTCTGTGCAGATCAGGCTCAGTCTGGAGCCAGGCTCCAGGACCCTCCCCTCTCGCAGCGTCCCAGAGCTTGGGCTTCAGTCCGTACCCACATGTTTACACAGCAATTTTTAGCCCCACAGCCCAAGTCCCATGAGCCTGAGTGAGCTGACTCAGGCCAGCCACAGCCATGCCACGGGTCTAGTGTAGATGTACCCTCATCTATGAATTTAAGCCCAGAAGCATGAGTTTTTAAATCCTTTCAGAAATAATTGTTAGCATTAATTATGATAACTGCATGTACTTGATATAAGTGTAAATGTACAGCTCCTTTTTGAATCTTGCAAAGTTCTTGCCCTCAGTGACTTCCTGTGGCAATGTGTTCCACGGTATAACTACATATCGTATGGAAAAAGTGTTTCCTTTTTATCGATTTTGAATTTGCAACCTTTTAATTTAATTGAATGCCCCCCTTGTTCTTATATCGAGACAGAGAGGACAGAAGTGCTTGATCTACCTTCCCTAAACCATTCATTCTTGTATTTTCTTTCTATCGTGATCCCCGTTGTTCATCCCCTTTCTAAGGTAAACGATCCCAGTCTTTTCAATTTCTCCATCATTTTCCAGGCCCTTGACCATTCTTGTTGCCCTTCTCTGAATCACCTCTCATTCTGCAACTATCCTTTTTGAGATGGGTAACCAGTATTTCACATGGTATCCCAGATTAGGCCACATCATTGATTAATATAATGACGTTCTCTGTATTATTCTTCATCCCATCTTTTTATGCATCCTGACATCCCGTTTGTTTTTTCAACTCCAATTGCACATTGAACAGAGCTCTTAATTCAGCTGTCTACAATGACTGTCAGGTCCCTTTTTCTGAGCTGGTAGTTAATTTTGAACCTTGTAGGGTGTATGAATATCTTAAATGTTTCTCTCCAACATGCATTACTTTGCATTTATTGACATTCAGCTTAATGTGCCTTCATGTTGCCTATTTCCTGTGCTTGTCTAGCTCTCTAAACTTCCTCTCAGTCCCTTCTGGTCTTGACTAACCTAAATAACCTTGTTTCATCTGTAAATTTTTGCAACTCACCCTTCTTCTCAGATAATTAATAAATATATTAAACATTGGACTTGGTATATAGAAACTTGAGGCCCTCATTGTTAACTGTGTGCCAGGATGAAAATTAGTCATTTAATTCTATATTTTTTGTATCTCCTAGCCAGCTTTTGATCCATGATGATACTTTGCATCTCACTTATTCATGAGAATACTTTGCTACTTAGTTCCTTTAGTGCTGTCTTGTGAGGGACCTTGTTGAAGGACTTTTGCAAATCTAAATAATAGGGCTGTCAAGCGATTAAAAAAATTAATCACGATTAATTGCGCAATTAAACAATTAAACAATAATAGAATACCATTTATTTAAATATTTTTGGATGTTTTCTACATTTTCAAATATATTGATTTTAATTACAACACAGAATACAAAGTGTACAGTGCTCACTTTATATTTATTTTTGATTACAAATATTTGCACTGTAAAAAAACAAAAGAAATTGTATATTTCAATTCACCTAATACAAGTACTGTAGTGCAATCTCTTCATAATGAAAGTTGAATTTACAAATGTCAAATTATGTACAAAAAAAACTGCATTCAAAAATAAAACAATGTAAAACTTTAGAACCTACAAGTCCACTCAGTCCTACTTCAGCCAATCACTTAGACAAACAAGTTTGGTTACAATTTGCAGGAGATAATGCTGCCCATGTCTTGTTCTCACTTTCGGGTGACATTGTAAACAGGCATTCGCATGGCAATGTTGTAGCCAGCATTGAAATATATTTATGTGCCAGATGCTCTAAAGATTCATATGTCCCTTCGTGCTTCAACCACCATTCCAGAAGACATGCGTCCATGCTGATGACGGGTTCTGCTCAATAACGATCCAAAGCAGAGCGGACCGACGCATGTTCATTTTCATTATCTGAGTCAGATGCCACCACCAGAAGGTTGATTTCTTTTTTGGTGGTTCGGGTTCTGTAGTTTCCACATTGGAGTGTTTCTTTTTTTAAGACATCTGAAAGCATTCTCTACACCTCATCCCTCTCAGATTTTGGACGGCACTTCAGATTCTTAAACCTGGGTCAAGTGCTGTACTTATCCTTAGAAATCTCACATTGCTACCTTCTTTGCGTTTTGTCAAATCTGCAGTGAAAGTGTTCTTAAAATGAACGTGCTGGGTCATCATCCGAGACTGTTATAACATGAAATATATGGCAGAATATGGGTAAAACAGAACAGGAGACATACAATTCTCCCCCAAGGAATTCAATCACAAATGTAATTAACGCATTATTTTTTTAACGAGCATCATCAACATGGAAGAATGTCCTCTGGAATGGTGGCCAAAGCATGAAGAGCCATATGAATGTTTAGCATATCTGGTACGTAAATACCATGCAGCGCCGGCTACAAAAGTCCCACGTTAAAGCCTGTTCTCACTTTCAAGTGACTTTTGTAAATAAGAAGCAGTCAGCAGTATCTCCCATAAATGTAAACAAACTTGTTTGTGTTAGCAATTGGTTGAACAAGAGGAAGGACTGAGTGGCCTTGTAGGCTCTATAGTTTTAATTTTTTTTGTTTTTGAGTGCAGTTATGTAACAAAAAAAAATCTACATTTGTAAGTTACACTTTCAGGATAAAGGGATTGCTCTACAGTACTTGTATGAGGTGAACTGAAAAAGACTATTTCTTTTGTTTATTATTTTTACAGTGCAAATATTTGTAATAAAAATAATATAAAGTGAGCACTGTACACTTCATTTTCTGTGTTGTAATAGAAATCTATATATTTGAAAATGTAGAAAAACATCCAAAATATTTAATAAATTTAAATTGGTATTCTATTGTTTAACAGTGCAATTAATCATGATTAATTTTTTTAATCGTGATTAATTTTTTTGAGTTAATCGCGTAAGTTAACTGCGATTAATCGACAGTCCTACTAAATAAATTATGTCAGTTGCTTCTCTTTTATCCACTAATGTATTGACACATTCAAAGAATTCTAAGAGATTAATTAGAGATGATTTTCGTTGACAGAAACTGCTGGTGGGACCCATCATGAGATTTTCTTGTTCTTCAGCAATTTTCTGCAATTTAAATGCTAAAGCTAGAAGTGCAGATTGAGGCTCAAACCATTCAATCTGATTCACCCACTTGGATCTGATTGAAGATTTGTCACCTAAAACCTGTTCTGGGAGTGGGTGATGACAATTTCATTGTTTGAAGTTCTCTCCCTTCTCTAAAACTAGAAGTGTCAGGCAGGCATGCATGATAGATTCATCACCTCAGTTTTCAAACAGTGAGTCATAGATTGCATGGATTATTATCCATCAGAATGTTGCATCTGTCAACTGTGTGCTCCAGCAAGCCTCTGCATCACAGCACTGAGCACTGCTTTGGGCCTTGGATCTAGGCTTTCTCTCTGCAGACTGATTCTAGTCCCTCCCTTCCCATATGGCGTGGGATATGAGCGTTATCTCCAGGATTCATGTATATATGTGTGTGTGCGCACCCATTATGGCAATGCTGCCAGTCTCTGAAATAGTACGTGCTAAAGGTGTGTTTTTAATGTTTTCAGAAGGTGTGGCTTGCATATTTTCTGAACGTAGATTTGAAATGCCAGCACCCACTCCAACTATGGAATTTTGGAAGTACAATATGGGGTACTCATATAGTTCTCTATATATATTTTCCCTTCTTTTGATTGAGTGTGTGGTGGGATGAAACTGAAATCAATAAGGAGATGGATTAGAGTATCATTGCACATTTTGCGGTAAAAATGGTAACTGTGTTATTGAGTGTTCCTCTAACTGGTGGTTCTTCACCATCTAATCACACATTGCATTTCTAGTTCATTCTCTGGAGTTGTTGCAGGTTGAAATGTTAAATATACCACAGGCTCTTACTAAATGACTAAATAAAAAATCCATACAGATTGCAGTCTGTGGGAGTGTTTCCTGCACTTGATTTTTTTTTTTCTAACAGTCTGACATTTAATAAATCTCCTATGAAGACTGACATGTTGGCTCAGCACAATAGTGGTGTAGTAAGTGTGCTGATTTGTCTTTCAAATCCAAGAGCTACTGTCAACACTGGGGCTGGAAGAAGTGCCATGAATCAGGGATCAACATGCTAGTAACATCAATAATGTGCTGAGCCAGCATGTTGGCCCTTGGGAACGCTTACTAAAAATCTGCTTGTTCTCTAAAAGGCTGAATTATATTTCTGACAATCTCTGCAGCCAGACTGTGTTTTGTGGGGTGAGGAGCTTACTACTGCTTACCAATTTGATAAATCTACTAAATATGTACTCTAAACTCCACCTGTGTGGAAATGCAGTCTCTCTTAAGCCATATGGCCCCAAAGCAGGAAAGTGCTTACGCATGTGCTTAAAGTTAAGTATCATTGATGTCAGTGGTGCTTGTGCTTTTTTAATTAGTGGATGCTTTCCTGAATCTGGGCCTTACGTGTTCAAAAAATACACAAACATGTAAATAATCCCTGTTAAGTAAACTTGGAAAATTAGAAAACTCTCTAGAGTTCTTAGTCAATGACAACTTCTATTTCAAGGCAGTTGTTTAGTGAGAATGTGCCATACTGCATCAGCCATGAGTTATTTGAAAATGGCTCACAAGAGGAAGTAACTTCCTGAGTTGTACAAATGGTGCCTTTGTATATAACTGCTATTGTATAAAATAAGATTCCAGCCAAGGTAGGGTTTTTAATCCCATCTCTCTTCACCTCTTTGACAGGCTATTTAATAGACCTAGTTAGAGCCCTGCACAGATACAAAATTTGTATCTGCATCTGATCCACGATTCACAAAAATGGTCCATAGATGGTCCATATCCATGGATATAAAGTGGATATCTGTGAATTTGCAGGATTCTAGACATTGTAGTTACTTTGTTTAAATAATAAACCCCAATCAAATTTTGAGACCACTGTCACTCCTCAGGATAGGGGAGGGTGGCAGTTTGACCTGCGATATGCTACCTCTGAGCTGAACACTTGTGTGTTACAGTGATTTGGAAAATCTCCTCCTTTTTTTTTACTTAGTTTTGGATCTCCTAACTCCATATGAGCCTAGCAGTATTTTCCAATGATAAACAAAAATGAGCTTCCCAGTATTACCAGTGATTGATGTCCATATTGCTTTACTATTGTGGCATAAGGTCTTCTAACACTGTAAAATGGGACGAGACGTATCCCTTCTTTGGCTTTTGATTAACAATCTGGAATTCCTTGAGGCTCTTGGGTGGCTTAAATCAGATGGGTGGTGAGCATGGAGTAATGATCACTTGGAATATTTATAAAGTGGGAATGCAGCTATTCTGTGAACAAATAATGGATATGTGTCACTTACTTAAATAACATTTATCCATCTATTGCAAATACAACATTTATTTAAGGGAGGCAATTAACTCAAGGTTACTCAAAGCTTTTAATTCTCTTAAATGTGGTGTTGATTATGGATAAATCAAAATAAAACTGAATTTCTTTTCTTTTTTCTTTTTCTTTCTTTTTTTTTTTTTTTTGGTTAGGGGAAGCATGATAGGCTGTGATTGGGGGGCATAGGGAGCTGACAGGCAAATTAACTAGGCCATGAATATTCTCGTGGATGTGCAGACATTGGCAACAGAATCAGCTTCTGTGTGGCATAAAATGTGGGGTTTTTTTTTAATTTTATTAATTGTTCCATAGAACGTGCATGGACCCAGGATAAATTGTTATAGTGCTAAATGTACATATTATAAGGTAGGTATAGAATCATAGACAATACGGGTTGGAAGAGACCTCAGGAGGTCATCTAGTCCAACCCCTTGCTCAAAGCAGGACCAACCCCAAACAAATCATCCCAGCCAGGGCTTTGTCAAGCCGGGCCTTAAAAACCTCTAAGGATGGAGATTCCACCACCTCCTTAGGTAACCTATTCCAGTGCTTCACCACCCTCCTAGTGAAATAGTGTTTCCTAATATCCAACCTAGACCTCCCCCACTGCAACTTGAGACCATTGCTCCTTGTTCTGTCATCTGCCACCACTGAGAACAGCCTAGCTCTATCCTCTTTGGAACCTTCCTTCAGGTAGTTGAAGGCTGCTATCAAATTACCACTCACTCCTCTCTTCTGCAGACTAAATAAAACCAGTTCCCTCAGCGTCTCTTCGTAAGCCATGTTCCCCAGCCCCCTAATAATTTTCGTTGCCCTCTGCTGGACTCGCTCCAATTTGTCCACATCCTTTCTGTAGTGGGGGGCCCAAAACTGGATGCAATACTCCAGATGTGGTCTGACCAGTGCCAAATAGAGGGGAATAATCACTTCCCTTGATCTGCTGGCAATGCTCCTACTAATGCAGCCCAATATGCCGTTAGTCTTCTTGGCAACAGGGGCACACCGTTGCCTCATATCCAGCTTCTTGTCCACTGTAATCCCCAGGTCGTTTTCTGCAGAATTGCCGCTTAGACAGTCGGTCCCCAGCCTGTAGCAGTGCATGGGATTCTTCCATCCTAAGTGCAGGACTCTGCACTTGTCCTTGTTGAACCTCATCCAATTTCATTTAGCCCAATCCTCCAATTGGTCTAGGCCACTCTGGACTCTATCCCTACCCTCCAGCGTATCTACCTCTCCCCCCAGCTTAGTGTCATCTGCGAACTTGCTCAAGGTGCAAACCATCCCATCATCTAGATCATTAATGAAGGTGTTGAACAAATCCGGCCTCAGGACAGACCCCTGGGGCACTCTGCTTGATACCGGCTGCCAACTAGACGTCGAGCTGTTGATCACTACCCATTGAGCCCGATCTAGCCAGCTTTCTATCCACCTTATAGTCCACTCATCCAATGGTAAGGAAATAAGTATAGGAAATTTAAGGTACATTTTATGCCAGATTATTATAAAATGTCTATTTTGGACCAAGATCTTGTAATATCCAGATGATTCCGAATATTTTCAGCATATTATATGTTTACACAATGGTTCATCTGATCTTTCTCTGAGCAGACACAACAAGAGCTGTTAAATCTAATGTTGGCACTCCCTAGAATCTATCTTACCTGACATGGGGGAGAAGACTCTATTCGTTCTGTGGCTGAATGGTGTTGATGCTTGTCTTTGTCTGGACACTCAAGTTCTTGAACAAAATGTGGTACTTGTATATAGGCCTGTTATAAGGACTAACTTCATGACTGTTAATGATTAGATGCTTTTTTTCTCTTGTTTTGTTGTCTCCTGAATTTTACCTAAATACTGAAATATAAAGCAACTGATTCCAATTTGGGATTTCTAGTAGCAGTTGGGTGCCAGATTTTCTAAAAGGCTCAGTTTGCATTTAGGCACCAAATGAAGTAGCTGGATCCTCAAATGAAAGCAGCGCTCCCTTGAAAATCCAGCTTCCATTGTGGATGTTGTGCATTCCTGAAAATCTGGCCTTGAGTCATGATTAATTTGTTACATAGTTTTGCTGCTTTGCTAACTTTGAAGTGGGTTAGGGAGTTCTCTCTGATTTTTGTATGAGTATACCTATCCCATTAAATTAAAATAGTTCAGTAATAAGATATAGTTCCCCAGTCTGTCTCTAGACTTTATGCATCAAGGAAGACACCTTGTCAATCAAGAATCTTCCTGGTATGGGTAGTTATTGTGTTGTTGCGCTGAATCTGGCATTCAGCTAAGTGAAGGGGACAGCTAACTATTTTGATTTCCTGGTAAATCAGTGCTTTCTTGAACTCGCTCTGAATGCTACAGGCTGTCACAAGCATGATCTGTAGCTCCAGATGGTCCAGCAGAATTGCCTTCTGCTCAGGTTCCTTGTAGGATACATCTAAAATCATGTTTCATGCAGCAGTTTTCCTCCTTCCAGGAACAAATTAGCAGACGGGAGGTCTAATTTAAAGACAAAAACTTATTCTTGGTGGCATGAACAGTTTATTATGTAGTCATTACTGATACCTGTGTAATCCTTGCAGGGGTTTTCACGCTCATAGTTCTGGTTGCAATGAGGTTTGCATTTAGAAAGAACTAACATTCCTCTTTTTCACACTTAAGTAATCAAATTTAGTCCCCAAATTTGGGACAATAATTTCACACACACAAACTCATTGGTTCTATGGAACTTGTTGAACCAGAACAATATACAGTGAGTGTAATTTAAGAAACCTACACTGACCCATCCATAACTCACTTAATTACCAGAACACGCAACCAGTAAATGTAGTCTGCGTTCAAGGGTGCCTGGTTGGCTTACTTGGGATGAGGTTGGTGAGATGTGAGTGGCAGCAGGGAGGTAGCCGAAGTTGAGAAGGGGACTGAGGAGTGGAGTATTCTGGGATGTTGAATTACTTAGCAGCTTGTTTTTCTGCTTTCTGCAGTTTGCATTGGTGGACAATGCTGTCTAGCAACCTTTACTCAACCTCACCGTTTTTGTGAGAATTTTAAAGTACTGGCCTTTGCACTCCAGACAAGTCCACCTTGTGATACTAATGCAAAAAAGTGTCTGGAATTAGTAAATTGTATTGCAAGTCTGCCATATGTAATTTGAGTTGTAATATTATCTAATTTAGTGCCCATATCTGTATTATTTATGCCCACGAGCAAGGCCTCAGGATCAGATGCTTGCATATTAGAGCTACAGTGTGTTGGAGGCAAATATAACCCATTCTAGCTTGATGATAAGCATTTTACCCATATTTGAAGTAAAACCAGAAGGGGTGATCTGCTCAGATTAGGATTAAATTCCTTGTTAGTAGTTCGCAGTTACCTGCACTAACTAGGCTTGGCTTGCAAGCAGAGAACTGGAACTTCCTTTCCAGCTAATTGTATTTGTTTCCTTACCTTTCTGCTCTTAGGAATGAGCATTTGCTTCACAAGACTGGAGAATTTGAAACAAAATAATTAAAATGTGCAGTTGCCCTCCCAAAACCAAGATTTTATAAAGACAAAAAGTCTGGGTTTTTTTAATTTTATAAAATTTTATGGAGTGGCAAATGCAGTTTGCAAAGACTTGGTATTCATTTGCTGAAAGGCTAAGGTGGAGAAATCTCAGGCTTTGGACATCCATATGCTCTGCTGGGAAAAGTTATCTTCAAAGAACAAAAACAAAGCTAATTGGTCCTGAAATGCTGACATATTTAAAATGCACAAAGGGCTTTCTGGGAGATTATGATGCGGTTTTAAAGACTAATACAGACTGAAGACCTAAAACTCCTGACAAATGTGGATGTGGACTAGTCTCAGAGGCTCACGAGCCTGGAATTTTAATTGCGCTTGTGATACTGTGTGACTCCTCTGCTTAATTCTAAAGTTATATCTTTGCTTCAACATTGAAACTGAAAACCTATGAGTAAGTGGTAACCTTGCTTCCTCCCCTCTCCAACTAGCAAACATGGTCATTGTTTTTATATCAATTTAAGAAGAGCAAAGCCACAGATAATTCTCTGTGGTGGTGAAGTATTTGCACGTTAAGTGGGCACTGTCTTAGCTGGCCCAAAATTTTATCTGCTTCAGTGTTTCTGATCTGTTTGCAGAGTCCATATAAAGCTTATTTTATTTCCCCAAACAAATGTTTCAATCTTCTGAAGTGAGTCAAGAAAGACACGTGGGTGGGTCCCACCACCACAAAAAAAACATGATGTATGCATGCCATTGATTTCAGTGGGGGCTGCTCAGCATCTCTGAAAATCAGGCCGCTTGTACAGGTGCCTAAATATGGACTTGGAATACTAACTTTAGGCACACTGTTAAAACAAATAATCTTGGCCATTGTTTTAAAGAGCAACCCAGTCCAGGGAAGGAAGCCAGAGGGAAGAGCCTTCTGTGTGAGATTGTAAACTATTAAAGTGATTCTGAAAAATGTCACTCTAGCTTTTCTAGTGCAGTTATCCTGACCGCCAGCCTAGTTGTGCTCCAATAAACTTTGCTCGTAAGATAATGAGCGACACCTTTGTTTGAGAGCTAGCTGACTGTTCTGGGACTCAGTAGCTAGTCTGTAAACAAAGCCATCCCCTGTGTAGACCGTACAGCTGTACGGCCGACTGTGTTGTAGAATAACTATTCTCAAGTCTGACTTTGATTCCTGAATGGGGGTAGGTTTCAAGAAAGACTGTCGCTAATGGCTGAGGACCAAACATAGCAACGTGTGAAACCTGGCATTCTCCCAGGCCTGTAGATTTTCATTTCAGCACAGAATGTTCACGAGGTAGCAGAATACCATGTCTGAGATATTCTGGTATCCCATTTGTTACCATCAACTCTCTCACCCAGTACAGACATGCACTACGTCACAGGTCAATTTATGTTATGTTTGCTTTCTTTGCAGCAATATATTGTATATCAAGAAAAGGGAAACCACAAAGTAACAGACACACTTTTGGTTTTTTGGTATGTACTGTGAGAATTTGTATCTGGATCTCAGTGTGCTTGATTCTCTGGATACTTTATGAGAACTACCATTGCGATTATTTTTACACTTGGAGGCCATGGAAGAAAAAATGTAGATTTTCAGAATCTGTCTATTTGAGAAGTGTAGCTAGGAGCTATTTTGAACAGACACTAGCACAGAAATTTGTTCAGCCTAATTAGAAGCAAGTCCCGCCTTCTGTGTTTTGAACTTGCTTTTATGTGTCGGAGCTAAGTCTGTTTTTCCTAATGGATTTTCAAAGGATACCTTCCGTCACTCAGGAATTGGACTCTTCTTTTGTGAGGGCAAGGGGAGGAATCTTCCAACTACACATTATGTGCTGACATTTACAAAATGGCATGATTGGTAATCCAGAAGAAATAAAATCATTCTATAGTTGCTTTAATGCTTTAGTTCTCACTTGTCCAAGCAGGAGGCACTGTAATTAAATCACAAGGTCATGTGTAACTTTACAGGGAAGTGAAAAGCCTCCTATAGACATTATAGAATAGAAGCGTTAAAGTTAGATACTTTTTCTACTGTTAGTTGGAAATGTAGCAAATTGCTACAATTGGGCATCAGCACTCAGGTTTAATGAAAAGTACTGCTGTCTGCTTGAGCAAGCAGATCATTAGTGAATGAATAATCAGTGACATTTTCCATTTAACTCTGACATGAGCAGAGTGTAGTGCCCTAGAAAAAGCCATTAAGCAACGCCTTAACCCTGTTGCCAGTCTTTGCAGACCAGGCCCCAATATCCATCTTTAGTTATTAGGAGGGGAAAAAAGCTTAGATGTTGTTGTTTGGTTTGTTAGTACTTACATTGCTACTGCAGTTGCCCCAACCATACTGAGAACCCATTGCACTAGGCACTGTACAAATATAGTAAATGACAGTTCTTGCCACACAACTATTCGGTCTTGTTTAAATAGCTCTTGTTTTTACTCCTTACTGGATGCTGTGTGTGTATTGTTTGTCTCAGTTAAAAGGTATAAATGGTATAAAAGCAATTCTCTGGAGCATTTGGGAGTTCATGGGCATCTGCTTATATTTGAGTTAGACACCATCAACCTTAAAAAAAAAAAAATGTTTCAGGTGCTACACCCTCCTCTGAATCGCCCTGCCAGTTTTTTGTGGTTTTCAGAATTTTTTCATGTATCTCTAAATAGTTCTGTCTCTCCTTCTGCAACATTGCAGTGTGAAAAACTCAAACACAAAAAAAGGGGAAAACTAACTGTTTAGAGGGGGGAGGGAAGTAGAACGGCTTATGCATAAAGTGCTGTCAAACGCACAAAGTAAACAGGGAGGTGGGGGGGGTAAATAAAAAATTTTCAGTAATCTTAGCTGTTGCTTGTAAAAATAGATAAAACATTTTAAAGCAGGAGTGTAATTTTTAAATTAATGAGGTTTCTTTAACCTTGCAGCACAGCGTTAATCCTAGTAAAGGATAGTCTGTCTTATATGAATGAGAGCTTCACAACTTTTAACAAATTCGGAAGCCCTGGTTTCATTTGCTTAAATTATTAAACCTTTAAAGAAGTGTGTGTGTATGTGTTAGAAAGGGGTTGAGGAAAATAGGAGTGAAAATTAACTTTCCCTGCAAATTCCAGCTAGGGGAAAGGATTAATTACAGAATTGACTGAAAACATGTCATGCCTTGGAAACTGCATTTTATAACTTACGTTCCACAGTTTTAAGATGCAAGCTGCTGCTTATTTTATCATCTAAACTCTCCCTTATGAACCCCAAAACTGAGAATGCTCATGGAATCTTCTCTCTCATTAAGGGGCCTAAACTTATATTTAGAAGTGTATTTGGAAATTTCAGTGTAATGTTTCAGTCCAGCCAGTTTGCAAAACTGCAGAGTGGTAAACTATTGGCAGAACCAAGCTAAGCCCCTGGAGTCAACAAGAAGCTTACATAGCCGGTACCACAGTCAGCAAAGTAAAAATACGAGCTCTTTTTTACCTCTTTAATTCATTCTCAGACATAAGCAGAAGTGCAGATTATATGTGACAGTGTTTTAGTTGTGTGTGACACTCTTGTTCTAAGATAATGTTTTTGGGGTGTTCATAACTTCTAAAAAAGAAAACCCATCTTTAGCTTCGCTAGCTGTACTCTTGCCGTCAGTCCAGGGTGACTGTGTGTAAAAGTTTGTTAAAATCCCATTTTTCCACTGCAGATATTGAAATGGGGAAAATGTGCTTTTCATGCTTCTAATAAACTTCCTATCATTTTGTGCATTAAACTTAGGTGGTTTCATTTTTAAAATTAAAACTTTGCAGTGCCTGCCGGGAATCTGTGTAAAATAGGGGACAGTTTGGGTCAGAAATAGATAATAGAAAATCTGTACTTGTGGAGCACCCATTGTTTATCAGTCTTTTTTAAAGCCTGCACAGAATAGTATATCTGCACAGTGAAATAAAAGTAACTGCTGTTAAATGTATGCCTAGAGATACTTGTATGAGAACACAAGACACAGAACAAGCGTTGCAGACCAAATAGTGGTTTCTTGCAATCCTCTTCTCTTCTTGTCAGTATAGACAGAGCCCTGGTCCCATGTTGGTGTTTGCTTAACAGATATGCACTAATTCTGTATCTTTATTATGAAAACTGGCATGGCCTGTTGCCTGTGCTAGATTTAGTAGTCTAATATTAGTTGAATAAATTTTGTCTTGGGCTAGGGTCTAGTGATTCATTCTGTAGCTTCTAACTGTGGTCAGTCACGCATGTGTAATACTGAATTGCCCAGTTTCATTCATAATAGAGTAAGAAGAAATACAGGAAAATTAGAAATGGTTAATTTATTAAAGTTTCTAGTCTATTGCACATGTGTAGTCAAATACCACTGAAAACAATTGTCTTTCCATGTCTGCTTAAAAAAAAAAAAAAGGGCAGACTGACATGTAGTTTTGCTTTGAAATAAAAGATTACCTGTGTGTTTATAGTGCACCCTTCACCCTGGTATGAGAGGATCTATGGTTAGATAAGCAACTAGGCAGTTTGTTGCAGGAGTCACTGTGTGGAATTCTTGGCCCTGCATTACACAGGATGTTGGATTAGATTATCGTAATGATCCTTTCTGGCCTTAAAATCTATTAATGTGAACATACGAAGGGATCCCTTCTTATGCACTGTGGGAGGGTGCGCTTGGTTGGTTTGTTTCTCCTTCCACCTCACCTTACTTCTCTTCCTTTCTTCTCACATTCTGTCTGTCCTCATTGAGCTATTCTAAGATTGTTGTTGCAAAGAGAGAACTGAGTTTTACTGTTAGTTCCTGAGCATGGAAAGCTTCATGGCTATTCACATGCCTCGTGGAAAGGGGATCCTTCACATCTCAGGGCCAGCTTCCATGAAGGCCTGTTTCCCAACTCCTGTTAGCCTTGTTCTTGGCATTGTTATCTTGATCATTACTGATGACCACATCTATGGTCTCATAGGTAGCCAGGGCCCAGTCTTATTGAAAGCCTTGAAGATTAGGGTCTTGCGTTGAATCTCTTTTTGGAAAAGGGACCCAGTNTTTTTTTTTTTTTTTTTTTTTTTTTGCTGCCTGGGGCAGCAAAAACCCTGGAGCCGGCGCTGCTCATAGGTAGCCAGGGCCCAGTCTTATTGAAAGCCTTGAAGATTAGGGTCTTGTGTTGAATCTCTTTTTGGAAAAGGGACCCAGTGCAGCGTGAGGCATGCTGCGGTGATGTGTCTTAGTTGGCTTGTGTTGCTTAGAAGAGGGTCTACTGTGTGTTGGACTTGGGTCTATTTTGTGATATTAAGCGTCAATCACAGGTGCTGTGCATTGCAGTCATTGAGCTTGGAGTAGATGAGCATGTGGATCAGCCGCAACTACATCNCTTAGAAGAGGGTCTACTGTGTGTTGGACTTGGGTCTATTTTGTGATATTAAGCGTCAATCACAGGTGCTGTGCATTGCAGTCATTGATATTGGAGTAGATGAGCATGTGGATCAGCCGCAACTACATCTTATAGCAAGGGATGTGACTTCCNATATGTTATAGACTTATAGAAAGAGACCTTCTAAAATGTTAAAATGTATTACTGGCATGCGAAACCTTAAATTAGAGTGAATAAATGAAGACTCGGCACCCCACTTCTGAAAGGTTGCCGACCCCTGTCTTATAGCAAGGGATGTGGCCAGTTAAATATGGTAAAAGGCATTTCTGCTGATTGGTCCCTAAGACTGAGTACCACCTCAACAACTGGAGGCAGATGTCCCGAATGGAGAATGTGCCTGTTTATAATGTTTTCCTCCTCCTAACAGTATTGCCTCTGTCTCTACAGGTTTTCATTTGCACCATCTAGTTGTTATTCAGGTGCTTATCTTCCTCAAACACCAGGGCAGCTTAGTTACTGGGTTCTGTATCTGATGTGAATGTGGTATAGAGCGGTGTTTCACGTGTTAACTGGTGTAAAAGTCCATGTCCTCTCACAAAGCTCCAGTAGCAGTTTTATTAAGTTGTTGGAGCAGTTTATTAAGTTGAGGGGGAGAAGAGAGGGCTAGAATTGAGCCATATGGGACTCTGCAGGGGAAAGCTATCAAGGCATAGGAGCAGCTGTTTCTCCATCACCACCTTTTGGGTAAGACCTGTCTAAATTACTGTGAAGCTGACTGCCTCCGTGTAAGTTCGAAAGCTTGTCTCTCTTACCAACAGAAGTTGGTCCAATAAAAGATATTACCTCACCTTCCTTGTCTCACTAATACCTCTAATCAGAAACATAACTTACAAAATACTTTAACAAAAGGCTGTTTATTAATAAAGTGTATTTCTTTAAATACCCACTCCACCCACAGGTTTTTGGGTTGTTGTTGTTTTTTATCATCCCAAGAGCCTTCTTGTGCCATCTGGCTAAGAACACAATCTGTGCAGGCTGAGGTCCTGCACCCTGTTCTTAATTATTCACGCTGATCCACTTGAAGCAGCTGGGACCATGGACACAGCTGGAGATTTGGCTTTTGGTCCTGGCTGTGATTTCCACACCCCATTCTGGAGTGGGTCGGAGTTATGGTTGCACTATTTCTAGCTGTATATCCAAGTAGTTCATATTTATGAAGCGAGGAAGCAATGTTATTACTGAGCTTTTAAACTAGAATTTTAATCTAACCAGTGTGGTTTTTCCTTCTTACCAGCGTCCTCACTTCTTGGATGCCACACTGCAGTTTGTACATAGTACTATCTGGAGAGTGGAAAATAAACTGGAAAGTTTCATGCAGGAGACAGACAGGCTATTTTTTGTGTCTTTTCTGGCTGCTGTTCTCAGTAGCCTCAGTTGCCATAGTAAAAACAGTAACATCGTCTTGTGTGGCAGCATCCCCTTTTGCAAAGTGATTTGAGAGCCAGTTCAAAGAAGTCCTGATAACTTCACCCTCACTTGGACATAGCTCTGTCGTTTTCAGAAGCTTCTGGTGCTGCTTCATATACGGAAATCGCTCAAGACAACATGAACAAAAGTTGAAAGTGCTGCCCTGAGGGACTCTTAAAGCTGTGGCCTACAAAGGATTTTTTTTTTTTTTTAATCGGGCTCGTGCCTTCTTTGGTTCCCCTGTGATGTATAAGAGAGACCCAGGATGTGCTGTGCTGTGTTTTGTTTAAATAAAGTTCGAAAGTTTAAAAAAAAAAAGGGGGGGGGCGTGGAGGGAAGGGAAAGAGAAGCCAACGCTATCAGGAGCATCAAGCTGGTCTGCTCTAGTTTTCCTGGAAGAACAAAGCATGTGTATCATGAGCACTCATGGCTTAATTCAGCCTTGCAGAACTGCCAAGATTTGACAGGCAAAAATCTGGTAGCCCACCCTTCCCATCCACCCCACATACCACCCGTGAACGCTCATTTGCATGTGCACACCCCCTCTTCTCTGACTCATAAACATCCCTTGGACATGTGCTCTCAAACTTGCACAGTCTTGGAGGCATGCATATTGTAATTCAGGCTCTCGTGTGCTGTCAGGTACACACCTGGACGTGCTTTCTATTTCACACACACTTGGGATGTCTCTGTTTTGTTTTTAAACCCAGCGTTCAGGTCACCTTTACATCGTACATTATAAAGAAGCAGAGAAGGGCAAATGCCCAATTTCTTTTCCCTTGTAGGAAATCTTTAACAACACGGGCAATTTTTATATAGCACATTTTCAACCCAAGGTGACTTTAAAATCAGCCAGGTTATCTATTAACCTCCCGGAAAACTGAGTTGAAAAGAGAAATCGAGATTGTGCTTTAACTATAGCTTTACTACTCTAATTGCCTGTAGATTCTGGACTCTTGCTCCGGGGTATACACTTGAGGCAGAACTGTAAATGTTTAACGTTCTAAATGGGATTACACACGCACAGACCAATGTTCAAAGAACACTATTAAGGTCGCAAAGTCAAGCACTCCGTACCAGCATTAATGGTGCCTGTGCTAGACCTGGGGCTCCAAGGTCCTTCAGGCTCCCAGCTCCATGGTAGGAAGCCTGGAAACCCTGGCATGGCAGAATGGCCCTGGAGCTGCTGGTCCCCAGCGGCCCACCAGGCGAGCTGGTAGGGAACCCGGGCAGGTATCTGACAGAATCCTGCCTGTGTTTCGACAAAATTTCTTCAAACCTGAACTGTTTTCACAAGACATTTCCAGTTTGGAGTAGCATTTTCCAACAAAACTCGGTTTCATTGGAAAATTCCCCCCCCCCCTTTTTTTTTTTTAAACTTTGGAACTTTATTTAAACAAAACACAGCACAGCACATCATGGGTCTCTCTTATACATCACAGGGGAACCAAAGAAGGCACGAGCCCGATTTAAAAAAAAAAAAAAATGCTTTGTAGGCCACAGCTTTAAGAGTCCCTCAGGGCAGCACTTTCAACTTTTGTTCATGTTGTCTTGAGCGATTTCCGTATATGAAGCAGCACCAGAAGCTTCTGAAAACGACAGAGCTATGTCCAAGTGAGGGTGAAGTTATCAGGACTTCTTCTAGATGTGAGTGCTAAGCACTTCTACAAGTCAGACCGCAGCATCTCAAGTTGGGCACATAGAAATGGATGGACATACAATTAATGGCCACCTGTGAACAGTTTGGTTTAAGTGACTTGACCAGGATCATAGAAGAACTCTGTGGCAGAGGTAGGGATAGAATATAATGATCCAGGGCAGCACCATAAGACCATCCTTTCTATTTCTCACCCACTGTCTACATCCTTTCTAACTTCCTCCGCAGCCTCTGCACCCACAGCCCTTGGGCGGCGCAGTCACCGTGCCCCCAGCCTTGGGGCTCCAGGCAGCCAGCGCCAGCCCCTATGGCGGCCCCGAGTTGCTGGAGAAGGCACACTGGCCTCAGGGTGGGGCCACGGTAGGCTGTTTGGGAAGGCAAAGCCTCCCCTTGCCTGCGATACTCACCACCCATGCCCCAGCTCCCTGTCAGATCTGTCTCCCCTGCCCTCATTCCCTCACTGGTTCCTTGTCCAGCCACTCCCAGTCTTCCCCCCAAGCCTCGTCAAATCTGTGTCTCCCCCAAGGCAACTGGGTCCCAGTCCTGTTCTCTCCCTCCCCCCACTGCCAGTTTCCCTCACAGTGGGAGGGAAAGTTATAAGCAACTGACAACAGGGTGTTTTAACAGGAAGGGCAAGGCAACATTAGTAAGTGGTGCTACCCACTCTGCCCGTATTATAGAACCCTCAGGTAAAATGGCCAGTGTTCTGAGAATGTTACTTGCTGTGAAGTGCACATGGGTGAACAGTTACCTCCGAATCAGCCAGTAATTTGGCAATACTTCTCCCTCCTCTGTTTTCGGTTTGGTACCTAGGGCTGCAGAGTGGGAGAATGGATGGCTAATGACACTTTGCCTTTTGGAACCTGTCACAGCAGGGGGGAAAAAGTGTTTCCTCTCTCTTCTCTCTCCACAGGTGAGGTGGTGGATATCTATCAGCGAGAGTTCCTAGCGCTCAGAGACCGTCTGCATGCTGCTGAACAGGAGAGCCTAAAGCGCTCCAAGGAGTTGAACCTGGTCCTAGACGAGATAAAGAGAGCAATCTCTGAGAAGCAGGCCCTACGGGACGTAAACCGGACATGGAGCAGTTTATCTGGTGAATCAGACTTTAACAGAGAGAAGCTGTTGCTATAGAGGAGGTAGTGAGGTGTGTGTTTGTGTCGGGCTGCAGATAGGATGGGCAAGCACAGGCCAAGGTCCAGATCGTCTCTGATTTAACATGAGGGGCTTAAGAGGTTCAGAAAATCTATTTGAATGGAGATGGCCATGCACCGTTAGACATTGAATCACGTCTCTGCAGATAATCTACGCTAACTTGCTCATGAGCTTTTATCACCAATTGTATGCGCAGTATTGAACGTTTATGAAAAGCAGGTCACAGTGGAGGGTTTAGATTTGCTCTCTTATTTCAAAGTGCAAAACTTGATTGGATGGGAAAAGTGGATCTTTTTGATAAAATCTGATTGATCTTCATTCTCTTCCCCTCAAAGATTTTGGACCTTATTCAGTGCCTTTTCACACAACTCCCACTTATGTTAGTGGGAGTTGTGGGTGCACACTGAGAAGGCTGGGTGGCTTAATCTAGTGATGATCTAAAATGGCCAGATTGCCCTGTGAGGGGGTTTTGTTGCTAGAAGCCTTGTGATCTTTTCCTGTATGGTATCCTGCATATTGACTTCCTTTTCCTCCTTTAAGATGAAACCAAATTAAAACTCTGGAATATCACCAACAAGAATGTGCTGCATCTTCCCACCATCTTTCATCATTTGCCACATTTGCTGTCCAAGGAGAACAGTCTCCAACCAGCTGTGCATGTGGGACAGGGACGCACTGGAGGTAAAAGCAGCTGCAGCAGCAGCACTAAGATCTAATGTCTCTTCCCTTCGCTTTACGTGTGCCCTTCTCCTCCCCTCCGTTCCTGGCTCGAGATGAGCAGGACTGGAAGTAGGGGAGCACATTCCATGCAGGCTTCCTCACTGCATCAGTGCATTAGGGTGGATGTGCAGAGTGTAACCCTTGTAAGTTAAGAGGTGCAGGGAGATACTGTCTGTGCTTTAACCAGCCCTAAAGTGATATTTGATGTCTGTCTGTCTGTCTGTCTGTCTGTCTGTCTGTCTGTCTGTCTGTCTGTCTGTCTGTTTTACTGCCACCCCTCAGTATAGTATCTGAGCTGCTCCCATGTAAAGTCAATGGAATGGCAAAGCCCCTAGTGGACTTCATGGGGTCCCTGGCACTTTTCCTCTTCTTGGGGTAAAAACTCTGCTTGGGATAGGGGTTGTTTGTTTGTTTGTTTAACTTTTATTAATTTATTTTTTTTAATGTTGATTTGTTAAGGGTTTTGTTGGTTGGCCTGTTCTGGGCAGAAGAGGTCTCAGTCTTGAGTGTCTTTTTAGGGTTGAAAGGCCTTTCTGAAGAGGAACATTTTGCAGCATTTCCTAAATATCAGTCTTAAAGCTGTAATAACTGTACTGAATGCTTCAAAGGGAGGCCCTGCATGCTAGCACACCGTTCCTTTTTGTTTCCTGGCCAAACTGTTCATCAGAAAAAAGTTAACCTGCTGATAGGGATAATTCAGTGAATTAGCCCTGGGTAGCCACAGGCGTTTTGGTCACTAGCCCATTTTCCTATTGATGGAACATCGTGCTGAAAGCAAGTAGAAAGTGAGACCTCGGGGGCTGAGTGAACAGTCTTGTTTGTTTTCCTGGCCCATTGCCCTGTGTTCGTCTTTCTGAAAACACTTTGCTTTGGTTCTGAGCAGTGTCCATAGTGATGGGAATCCCCAGCGTGAAGCGAGAGGTGCATTCATACCTTACGGACACCCTGAACTCCCTGATCTCCGAGCTCACCCAGCAGGAAAAGGAGGACACTGTGATTGTTGTTATGATTGCTGAGGTAACGTGACCCTTGTATCTATTTATCCCGCTTCATCAGCTCTTCATCCCCTTTTTCCGTCTGACTTGGTGCTGGTCCAGGAGGCTGAATGCAGCCATAAAACAGCAGGATGTCTCCTCATGGATGAGGACCAGATCCACCGCTGTAGAGGCAGATAAGCCCAACCTTGGGCTGTTGTCTGACAAGGTTCATCAGGCACATCCCCCTGATGGGGGCCAGCAGCCTGTTTTTAATGTGAAAGAGTGCTTGGATGCGCTCTTCTACAGAGGGTCAATATGTTAGCAGATGATTACATTATAGCTGCCAACATGGCCCATCTTTTTCATTTAAGTTGTGCTCATTAACTTCACTCCTACAAACTCCAAAGCAGCTGTTTACTGAAGCCTTGCAAACACCACTCCACCTCGTTCATGCTGTCCTCCCAAGACTCCATCATGTTTTCTCTGCAATCCCCCAGCCCATTTCTCCAAGGCTGAGACTAGCATATTTTGTTGCACTGATGCCTGGGGCCAGAATCAGTTGCTAAATTCAGGAGCTACAAATCCTTGGTGCGTTAATCCACTAGAGCTGCTTTTATCTAGGGGTTTATATGGTTATTTTTCGCCACCGCTTTCCCCTCTGGATTATTTTCTCAAGCCTAAAATGCATTTGTCTTAGTTTTCAGAAATCCACTGAGCAAGCAAAACCTCAGTGGTGTGTTGCCGGGAGCAGAGTGAAGATAAATACCTGTCTTTGCTACCTGTTTACCAGCAATTAGATGGTTTGAGTGGCATTATGCTTACAGGTCTCTAGCTTGCGTTTTTATACAAAAGGAAAGCGCACTCTTGAGGAGCGAGTGGCTGCTATCCAAAGTGCTAAGGGGGGAAGAATTTTCAGGTACTGAGTTCCCCCTGCCAAATTTTTCTTTCCCTCGCTATATTTTAAAAATGTTTTTCCTTCTTTTGAAGTATGACAGACTGTCTCAGACAGGGGAAACTGATTGTGGAGAAACAGTGAAATTAATTCTTAAATAAATTGCAAAATGCACAAAAACAGAGGAAATCTTTCTCATGTCTCAGTTACAGTAATAGTAGATGTTACAGGTAACAATAGAAGGTAAAACTACTTCAGACAGAAGGGGTCAGTACACTCGGTCCTTTTAACTGTCAGGTGTTGCAAGATCTGCAGGAGGGCGCTATAGAAGTGTGAACTATTGCTATGCTTGTTACACACCCAATCCAGACAGTGCATTTCTTCGTACATCACTGCCTGTGGGTCACGAGTCTTCAGGCCTAGGGTAGAAAATGATATAAAAGATGGTATGAGATTTGAACAGTCGTCAGATAGCTTGAAGAATCTAAGCAACATCAAGCTACCACTGTAGTCTTAGGAGGGGCAGGGGCGAAGATAAGAGAACTGACATCATTGTGATGATATGGGCTCCATCCTGAGGGGTTTTAATGGCTGCCGCTAAAATTTAGAGTATTTCAGAAACTGAGAACCAACTCTCAATTTAACAGCATCTGGCTCTGGCTGCTAACTTCCTTCCTACGAGTTGTGAAAAAAATTCCACTGGGTCACCGAGGGAAGCAGCCTGCTTATTATGTTGTAAGACTCCAGCCTGAGTCCTCTAGCTGCGTTGGTACTGGGACAGCTGTCCCTGTCAGAGCAGTTAGACACAGCTGTAATAGGAAGAGTCCTCTTGGAGTGGGTTTGCTGCATTGCAATGTGCTGTCATGGTGGGGAGGAGCCCCATTCCTCCCCTACATCATCATTTAAAGCAGGATGGCATGTGTGGGCAGATGTGGTGTTTGGTATCCGATGCCAAGTGCTGAGGCAGTTATAGTGACAGATGGGAGTTGTGTGTTCGCTCCCAGAATATAAGGCCATCTTCCTTCCTTTTTGTAGCTGTTTTCCCAGCTCTGCCAGGGTAAGAAATCAGTCTCTCGCTGTGGTTCTGAGAACCACTGGAGAAGGGGAGCTTGTCTCTCTAGAAAAACTTGACTTGTCATTATTCTGGGTAAAGCACTGGCCTTGGCTTCTGGCATAAACCCCTGACATCTCACTCCTCACCCCAACATGGCACCAAATCTGACACCACCTCGTACCAAGCAGGACATTGCAAGCAATTGTTTAGCACTTACTCCTGGTGATGGTAAAAGTCATCGTCCCTCCTTTTCAGATCCCGGCCTAGGACTTGTGTTCGCTGTTTCAAGAGCAGTGGAACCACTCGGAGCAGTAAAAACTTTGGAGGCCTCTTGATCCAGCATTCTGGAATAGAGGGCATGGGACCTTATTTTCTCCCCACTGGCCCCCTGCATGAGTCTTTGCATTTATATCTTTTCTATTAGTGTCATGCAGCATGATTAGCCTTTTCCCCTGAGCTGCTGAGAGTGACCAGGTCAAATCTCAGGACCAACTCAGAGATTCAGGTTTGCAGCTGAAATTAACCCAAAATATAAATACACGTTATAATAGAAACCCCTCTGTTTTGCTGACGAAGGTAGAATTCCTTTTCTGTCGGGTACTGTTCATTTAGTTAAATGCCAACAGCCTGCTTGGCACCGTACAGAAAATAGAGGAGGATGTGATCCTTGGCCCCAGACACTTAATATTTTTATTTGATTTAACACTGGTCAAACCGGAGGGACTTGAAGAAGAGTTCGGTTTTGATCCACCAAAATGGGGAGAGGATTTCAGGCACAAGTGCCATACAGAAGAAGGCCTGGAGATGAATGAATGGATGGAGTATGGAAGTGTTGACAGCACAGACTAGGGAGTACTAGCAGTGGCTTCTGAGATGCAGGCCCAGGCAAAGAATAAATCCGGATGAGGCATTTAAAGTATTGATGGTTGGTTTCTCTGAAACTGAATGATCTCTTCTTACAATGTTTAACTTTTTATTTTCAGACAGATGAACAGTATACAACTGGAGTGGCAGAAAACATCAAAAACTTGTAAGCAATTCCCATTCGTTACCCTGATGTGAACTAGGCATGTAACAATGTAACAGCCTCGTTAAAGAAAATAAATGTCTTTTTGTTTGCTTGATTTTTCCGTTATAAATTCTAGTCTCATCCTGTCTCTTAATTAAGCTGATCCCAAATTCATCTCATTCTAAAACAATATACGGTATTGTAACTTTAATTTCTTTCTGATCGTATCCAACCAGTTTTGTGCTTTCATGTACTCAGTGCACATGATCTTGCCATCTGAGTCGCTCTTCCTGTCCTGTGTTATGAGAATATGGATTATTTATATTTACAGTCATCCTGGAGGGGGTTGGGGGGGGTGTCCTATTCTCATATAGTTCAGCATCCTGCCTGCTCATAGAGTCAAAGCAAGTGAACAGCATGACTGGCACACATGATCTCAAACCAAAATAAGGCTGTTACCGCCTAAGTGTCCATTTCCCTGCCCCTTTTTGCTACACCAGGTTAGGTTGCATTCTTTCTCTGGCACTGCAACTGTGATCTCTCTGGAATTACATGTTAGTGTAACAAACTTCTGCCCCAGAGTTACAGTGGCCGCCGCAGCTTCACAGTTGCTAAGTGTTGGAGAGAAACCTGTGGTAGATGGTTATTAGAGAGCTGGTCTAGGCATTAGCAGCATCAGAGCTCAAAGAGGAAGAAGAAAGCAATTGTAACAACAGAGGCTCTGAATCCAGTCCAGCTTCCATGTCTGCATGTTTCCAAAGAACCACAGTAACCTTAAGAGCAAGACTTTTAAAAGGATGATGTGACCTAATGGCTCAATTCAATTCCTGAGCTGGTGATGGGAGAGGGTTTGGGACATGCTTCCAATAACAGAAAAGCAGAAAAGCATTGTATTCCTACTGCACTTGTAGAAGAACTGAAACAGAGCCCTCTGTCTTGCTGTGCAAAGTGAGGCAGATTCACCCTTCTGCCTTTTGTGGCAGGAGTGTGTACTTAGCAGGGGATAATCAGCTGATTGTCTGATATACCCTGATGAAATTACCAGGCACTATCGAAGGAAGGGCCCCTCTGTGAAAGGTCTAAAACTTTAATTAACTTAGTGATTTGATTTCCTCCCCTCCCCAATAAACTCATCAATTATCTCTTAAATTCAATTGGGGGGGAAAAGCCTACAGTCTAAGCGTGTGTTGCTCAGGGAAAGCGCAAGTGTTCCTTTATCAACGTCCCAGCATTTGTAATGAGAAGCCATGTTTCAGATATCGCTTGAGGAATGATAATTTTAAGGGACACCATGACGTCAGCTGGAAATGTTATCAATTTAAAAAACAAGTTAAAAGTAGTTTCGGAGACTACTGTCCTGGAGTCTCTCTGTCAGTCGTATCTGTTCCGCCCCTTGCTGCGTAAATGCTCACACATAAATAAGGGAGACTGACTGACTATAGGGGTTAAACAATGAAACTGGTGATTAAGGCTACGATTATGTCATGGAAGTCATGGAATCTGTGACTTCCATTGACCTCCGTGACATTTTCTACCCTGGGGCTGGAGCTCCCAGCCAGCCCCGCCCTTGCAGCTCCCAGCCCCCAACCTGGTGGGCGGACCCCGTGCCGCAGCAAGCAGGTGGGGGACCCTGCGCCACTGCCCAGCCGTGGCAGGCAGGCGGGGGGACCCTGCAGCTACCAGCTGCCTGGGGCGAGGGGACCCCACAGCAGCCCAGCCCCTGGGGCAGAGGGACCCCAGAGCTCCCACAGATATTTTTAGTAAAAGTCAGGAACAGGTCACGGGAAATAAACAAAAATTAATGGCAGCCTGTGGCCTGTCCCTGACTTTTAATAAAAATATCTGTGACAAAAACTTAGCCTTACTGATGATACACAGAGTGCTGTCAAAACGTAGTGTAAAACACGGGAAGAGCGGTCTTTCTGTCTAGTCCCTTGCAGTTACAGTAATACTGTATTTGGATATTGTTCGTAACAATGATGGGTACACATTTTTCAGACAAGTGACGTTTTTTTAATTGACTGTGACCCTTTAAATTGTTCTTAACCATATCACAGAAAATATACTTTGGTAGCTTTGTTTGGCATGATAGGAAATCAAATCAGCAGTAGAAAACAGGCAACATTCCTGGTGGTCCTCTAATAACCACGAAGACCAACTACAATGGTTTTGATAACCTATCAAATAAGCATAATATAATCTCTGCAAACTGGCATTTACTTTGACACTTTGCAAACACCTGTATATCCACCTTATATTAGTAAATCAGACTTTGGGTCTCCCAGATTTGCTGGGGTCAAGCTAATTGTCTGTAGGGCTTTACCTGTAAATAAATGCTTATGTTTTTCTTCAAAACAGACTAATATTTTTAAGGGGTTAAATGCAGATTGCCTCAAGCAGAAGTGGTAGGTGGGACACTTAGACATCAGTGGATCCAAATTGCTTCTTCAGGTTCCTCCACCTCTGAAGTGGCAGCTGGTCTGCTCCCACTCTGCTGCATCACAACTACCACAGGAACCCATTGCAGTGAGTTTGTGGGAGAGGGTCTCGTAAGTGACCTGTTTTAAAGCATGTGCTGGGGCTTTGCCACGTTACCTTTAAAATATTCTAGAATCTCTGCAAACCCTCATCATATGCTTATTAACCCCTCCTCTCCCAAATGTGCCAACTTGGTGCTCCTACAGGGATGCTGCCTTATAGCCATGTTGGACTATCGTAGCACAGTGGGAACTGGACAGTGTGACTTGAGGGGAGGAACCTAAAAGGAAGAAATAAGGCTTAGATTCCCTTATGTGATGAGTGTCGTTCCTCCTGCCAATGTTTGAGGCATTCCACACACAACACTTGTGGATCACTTAAAAAAGAAAATCTATGCTATCAGCCCAACATCCCTGAGCAACCTACCATAACAAATCAACATCTTTGCATGTAGTAGAGAGACAAATACTGGTACACAAACAGATTGCAGTTCCAGGCTTACATGGGGCTGTTAGAAACAGTTGGGGGAAGAGGAGATTTAAAATTCCATGACAAGTACCCTGCTGGTGTCCTTTTGTTAGAACTAAGCCTGCAAGTGCATTCACTACTATAGAGATTTTATCTTTGGAGGTTAATTTTGTTTGGCTCCACGGTCTGGTGTTTTCCAAGTAACTTCAGTCTGAATCTGTCCTGTTACGCCTGGTACAGCAATTGCTTACTTCCACCTTTCTCTCTCAGGTTCCCCAAGGAAATAAACTCTGGTCTCCTGGAAGTCATTTCCCCCTCTCCACATTTCTATCCAGACTTTTCTCGCCTCCGGGAATCTTTTGGCGACCCCAAAGAAAGAGTCAGGTAATACCAGATGATTTAAAAATCTGAATAAGTAATACTTACATTCTCTAGACTCCTGACTCAGAAGGGATAAACGCTTCTGTGGATTTAGGCAGGGCCCTTAAATTTGCTTTTTGTGAGAATTAAGGACCTAGTGAATATGCATTGTTGTTAGCTTTGTTTGGGTTGGCTTGCTCTGCTGTGTTTCCCATATCTATTTTCCACAAGTCAAACTGAGACAAAGCTGCTAACCTACAGGATACTTACCTCGAGAAGCCACTTGTTTTCCAGTTAACTCCAAACTAATCATACAGTAAAGAACAGGCTTTCTTCTCCTCTGGTGAAAGTGAAAGGTGTATTGTGTTGGCTCCCTGTGACATTACCCAGGGTACAATCTGGACTCATTAACAGCTCTGTCCTCTCAGTTCTCCAATCTGGGATGCCGTTTAACACTGCTTCGCTGTGAGAGCAGCCACTCCTGGTCTGCTCACACAGTCTCCAGCGTGTAAATTACTCCCAGTTATAGTATATGAGTGCTATGGCCAGCCACTCATGCGTTACACTGCAGAGCAACACCAGCAAATTCCCAGTCCCAGACTTTCCCCCAGAAATGTGTGTCTTGTACTGCCCAGCTCTCTCCTGGACAACGCAAGCTCATATAAAGTCTGTCATTTTATTAATAGAAAATGATATGCACACATCCTATTATTCCAAATGGAGTGTCCAACACACACACACTGGTTTAGATAAAACAAGTGTATTATCTACAAAAGATAGATTTTAAGTGACTATAAGTAATGAGGCATAAAAGTCAGAATTGGGTTACAAGAAAATAAAAGTAAAATGCAACTAATGCCTAACTTAACAAGCTAAGTGAATTCAAAGCAAAGTCTCTCTCACCACATGTTCTAGCAGTTTTACTGGCTGAATTCCTTTTAGTCAGGATCCCTTCCCCCTGTCCAAAGCTTTTTCCTTTGTTGTTCAGGTGTTTTGGATGCCGTTGAGAGAAAAGGAGGGATAATTTGTGATGTCTCCTCTCTTATAGTTGTTTCTCTTATTCAGGAATCATCTCCAACTGAGATTTAGGAGAGACAAAGTCTGTGTGGATGGGAACCCCCAGCTATTTCTTTGTCAAGATGTAGATTTTCACCCACATCCTCTTTCCTGCCAAAGAATGGCTACTTAACCAAGTGGTGGTTCATTTGATTTTGTAGACACCTGGCTGAGGCGTTGGCTAGCCTTTTATCTCTGGGGAACTGGTCTGTGGCTGCTCCCCCAGACTTGGAACATGTATTAATAATACCATACAGAAGAATCTTATAAATTTACATGCAGTGTTGCCACACATACTTTACCAGGACAATAATGATCAGCAAATTATGAGTTTTTAAATGACACCTTAGAAGGCATACTTTATACAAAATGTATCATAGTCCTGTAAAAGGGGTGAATATAAGGGTACACAGACTGTCACACTCCCCAAATGAAGCATCTGGTGGCTGGTAGTAAGGCAGTGGTGTTCTCATCACATTTGTCTGGTTTGCAGGTGGAGAACTAAACAGAACCTAGATTACTGCTTTTTAATGATGTATGCCCAGTCCAAAGGCATTTACTATGTGCAGGTAAGTTTGATGGTGGGGTGGGAATGTATGAATTCACTGAGACACGTATCTTGTACCAGTGAGTGTGGGGAGGGGCGTGTGTGTGTGTGTAAAACATAAAGTGGAGTCTTTGATGTGGGGGAGGGGAAGAAGGGAGAGGTTAATTCAAATGCTGTTGGAGTGTTTCTGGTGTTGACTCTTCTCCAAATGTGACACCCATAGGATATGCTGTCCCTTTCACATCCAGTCCTCCCAAGTCTGATTCAGGAACTCCTCTGCATTTCTCCTTCAACCATCTCTCTCTCTCTGTCTTTCTCTCTCTCTCTCTCTGCGCGTGCACAGATATTTACTTTGGACCAGGTTAGATTAACCCTTTGCAAGCCAAAACGTAAGTCTTCATTGTAGTGTGATGTAGATTCTCCTGAAAACAAAGCATATTAGCTCTACATTATGGGCAGCATGCGACTGTGGGAGGGATGGCTCACTTTGAAATTTGCCGACCTGTGGTGCCACACTGCAGAAAAACTTTACAATGGAACCTGGTCTAATGGCAAGAAAAGTAGCAGTGCCTTTGCTGTCATGTATGAGCTGCAGCTTACCCAACACAGCTGTTAAAGTTCCCTTGGGCCAAACAGGCTAAAGAATTTTGCCCAGGAATGGAAGAGGTGGAGATTCACAAAGAGTAGGAGTCAGTTTTCCTTTAGCCTGTTGGATTAGATTAGAAGTGTATGTTCCCACAACAAACTCTGCCTTTGCCAAAACCTTCCCCTGCCCTCCTGTGTCGAATGTTGTGCAGCGGAAAGACTGGAACAGAACATGTGTTTTTGTTGCATGTGCTAAGTTTCCTTTTCCCCTTGCAGCTCGAGGACGACATTGTAGCCAAACCAAACTATCTCAGCACAATGAAGAACTTTGCTCTGCAGCAGCCATCTGAGGAGTGGATGATCCTGGAATTCTCACAGCTTGGGTTTATTGGTAACTGACTCTTCTCCTCTTCCCCCCCCCCCCCCCCCCCCCCCCCCCCCAGCACCTTCCCAGTGTGGCTATCACACAGCTGGCTAGATCTTACAAACAGCAACCCCCTTGCTTAGAGACCTTTTCCCATAGTAAGGGTAATTACATATGCTTGGCTTCTTCTAACGCTTTTATAGTGACCCTTTGACTTGCTCAGGAAATAAACTACCTCCAAGTTTTCTGTCCTGAGCCTCCTGGTCCTGGGCTAGTTACACAGCTGGAACAAGAACCTGTGTGTCAGTCACCTTCCTGTTGACGCAGTTCAGATAAAACACAGAGCATGGCAACAGCAACTGCCTCTAGCTTCTCATCGCCTTTTATGTGGCGTGATGTTTTACTGATGTGCTGTGTTAAACAGGCCAAGCTTCCTACGAGACTTAGCTTACAAGTGGGTAGGGACGGTGCAAGTCCATGCTTGTCCATGTTGCATCTTCCACAAGCATTAAACTACTGATATTCTGATTCATTTTTAATAAAAAATAAATCTGCCCAGTGGCCCAGCAGAGAGGCTTGCTTCCTGGATGTGACTGGTTGCTTCTTGGTTGGATGGGATCTAGAAGTACCTGCCATAACACGCTCAGTCTGTGGGCCGGAGGAAGTTTTACATCAGCTGAGAACTATTTCAGGAGCACCACTGTATGGTTATGCAAGCAGTTTGGATATTCCTCTGCTGGGTGTTGGCTACATTCGTTTAACGGGGTTTGATGTTTTTCTGAACTCCCCAGGCAGGCAAATAATCCATGCTAGAACTGTGCATGAATTCCATTTTCACACATACCTCTCTGGTGTCCCCTCCCCACCTGGTGTGAGTGTTCCATGCTATTGACCTTGACTTCAGTGGGACTCATAACGGTGTATGTTGCTAACTCGCTAGCAACAGTTCTATAATGAATGCTAATTTTAGAACTGTACAGGCAGCATCAGTGATGCTGATGCATAAGCTCCAACTGCGCAAATCCATGGTTACTTGAAACTCCGTTAGAGATGCAAGGAGAGTAACCAGTTTTTCCCCTGAGGAACTTGTCATTCTTTTCAGTTGCTGGATCTTGTTTGTTTCATACTGTATCTGCTTTGTCTCCTCTCCATCCAAATATGCTTTCAGGAAAGATGTTCAAATCTCTGGATCTCAGCCTGATTGTGGAGTTTATACTCATGTTCTACAAGGACAAGCCCATTGACTGGCTCCTTGATCACATCCTTTGGGTGAAAGTGTGCAATCCAGAAAAAGATGCGGTAAGTAAACAATCCCCACAGAGGGCACGGAGAATCTTTCCACTCTGCACTTGCTCTGAATTTCCAGAACTTGCTGGGAAAGATGGGAAGATCTCTTTTTATAAGAAGTAGTGATGATGAAATTTTGTTCTGAATCTTTGTTAATCTCATTTAGCCAGGAAAGCTTCGTTAGGATCTTACCTAGGAAAAAATGTTTGGAAAATTCAGTATGTTGCCTTCCAGATTAGCATGTTGCTAAGAGACGCTTTATGGGGATTCTTTGTGATGGGTAGAAAAGTCAGAACCTCCCTTCTGTAGAAGGATACTTCCCATTCTGGGCAATAATCTCTCCGATGCTAGGGGAAATTGAGACCGGCTCCTTGTTTAACTCCATTATTAGAGGATTTTCTCACAAACCCTAAGGAGAGTGGTCTCTTCCCCTCCATGCTTTTATCTTATCTTTTTTTTCTATGTGTTCCCTTCCTTGAAGCCTGCCTCCCCCCACCCCCTTCACTTATTGTAACAGCAAAATAACCCTTTGGAATTGCACTTGAGTGCCCTCTCAGTTTGGAGCACACGTGCATGCTGACTTGGGATCCCATTGCAGCTCCCCGAGCTTCTCCACAGCCAGGAGGGTGGTAGCCATGTAGAGACGTGGAGGGTGGGGGGAGTCTAGGGGAATCCTTATTGCTGTTTTGTGGTCATTGTGATCTATTGTTTACCGTGCTATGTGTGTCTGATGCTTTTCAGATGACAATAAAAAAGGGACATCCTTTCTGGTGGTCTAAATTAAACTAGCAACAAGAGATCAGAGTAACCGGGATGGAGTGGAGGGTATGGGAGGATGAGGGTTGCAGCCCTGAGTGTGAGATGAACTCGTTGCCAGATGCACACTCTGGTCTTGTATTTGAATACATTTAAATCTGAGGCAGAGGTCAGTGCCGCAGAGACCCCCAGAGAAGCAGGGCTAGTATCTGTCTCTAGTAGGTTTTTATCTTTTCTCCTCTGTTCGCTCTAAGAGAGATAGGTAGCAGTATCCTCTTGTGTGTAGGGTGATTTGTGTTCCGAACACCGTTTGTTTGTTCTTCAGGCGATTTTGGCCCGGTGTGCTCTTGGGTGACAGACCCATTCTCAATCAACATATCCTACAGAACCTCTTCTCCTGGTCTGGGAAAGATTGGGATTTGTTTGTGCGTCTGCTCCATGCAGGAGTGATGAGATGCAGCTGGTGCTTCTCTTCCCCCCCCCCCCCCCCCCCCCCGGTATTTAGCTTGAGCGGTGTTTTAATGCAATTCCCACTGCGCAGCCAGGTTAGCTCATACTCTCCTACCCTGACTGCTTCCCCTCCACTGTCTTCTCAGGGGATGCTGCAAACCTCTGAATTGTTGCTTTTTTACAAATTTAACCTAATTCTAGTGTGGATTTCTGGCTCCTTCTCCCACTGTGTGCATGATTAACTCTCTGCAGCGCCCCTTTAAACGTGACTTGTAAATCCCACCGTCTCGAATCAGATTGGTAGCTGCTAGGATTTGCTTTCTTGATTGAAAGTTTGCTTGACCTGAGCTCTTTGGGAAATGCTTTGCCTGATCTGGATACATCCTGTTCTCTCTACATTTGAAAACTAATTGTAGATTTACCTGGGATAAAGTTGCATATGAAGAGCTGACCTTGCTGTTACTAGCGGAGCAGTTCCCCACCCGAATGTGCCTAGGACAATGTTGCTTTCATTAAATGTGTCCTTAACAAAATGAGTAGGGGTGTGTGTGTGTGTGTGTTAAGGGTACTAACAAATACCCTAACCTGTTTTTCCCATCTAGGTTAAAATAGGGACCTGAAATGAGCTGTTTTTTTTGCTGGCAGTGCAAAGAGATTCTCCCATTAGCAGGGCCAGTTTTAATTTTATAATGTAATGAGAGTTGGATTAAGGGATTAGCTCAAATGCAGCCTGCAGAGAATACCCCTGGAATGTCCCGGTTCCGGGGAGGCACAGGCAGACATGCCAACTCTCGCGGATTGATTGTGAGAGTCACAATTCCTGAGTAAATTTAAGCCTCGCTTATTATTTCACGATAGAACTCTCGAATGTCAGGATTGTGGGCGGGGGGGTTTCCAGCTAAAATCCTGACATCTGAGAGCTCTAAAAGTGAGGCTTAATTTTACTTAGCAGTCCTGTCCGCCACGGCAGTGGCTCCCCCTGGCAAGCCTCAGGTGTGGGGCGGTGGGGCCAGGCTCCCGCTGTCAAACGCAGGTGGCTGCTCCCCTGCCAGCCTGGGAAACGGGAGAGGGGACCCCACTGCAGCCCCCCCCCCCCCACGCCTGGGGAGGGTGAAGAAACCCTAAGAGGAGCAGAGGTGAGGCTGGGAGGGCTGAACCATGGCCTGAGGGCTGCAGGGGGACTGAAGTGAGGAGGGTGGGGGCTGATGGGGTTGGGGGCCTGTATTGATGGTGGGTTCTGAGCAGATGGGGTGAGTTCTGGGAGGGTGAACTGAGGGCAGTGGGGGTTGATGGGGTGGGGGGCTGAACTGATGCGGTGGTGATGATGGGGGTAGGGGGACTGAATTGAGGGGGGATGGGTGAGGACAAACTGATGGGGGGACTGGGGGACAGGATTAATTGCTGGGCAGAAGACGGGCAGATGTAGGGGGTGGGAGCTCCGGCAGCAGGGGCCAAAGTCACCTTATCCAGTACATGTGGGAGAGTGGGCAACACAACCATGCACACACCCTGGGGATGGGCAGGGGGAGTTCAAACATCAAGAGACCAAGCTAAGAAACACGTCATGATTTTGGGGCCAATCTCATGATTTCTTGGAGTCAAACATGATTTTTGGTCTCTTGAAGTTGGCAGTACTGCCCAGGTAACATGGGCTGTGCCAAGGACTTGCTTAGCAGGAAAGGCTTGAGTACCACTGATGGAATTCTATGCAGCTTGTCCCCCTAGTGCAGGGATTGCATTCAGAGAGCCCATCATAAAGAGTACACAGACAGACCTCATTGAGTTTGATACTTTGCAACCATCCCTATAAGTGAGGTCACAAAAATTGTTGTACCAAAAAAACCTTTTCTTTCCCTGTGCTTAAATCCATATTTGCATCCCGTTGCCCTCCCCACAAGGAAAACTGAATTAAATTTCTAGCTAATGTGACTCCTGTGCAATGTACTGTGGATAAATCCCCACAAGCCAGGGGCTTCTAATAGGTGTCCTGGATATGATATAACTATCAGGGGGTAGTTGTCATTCTGGTCATTCTATAACAGATTTAAAAGCCATATTCTTAAACAAAAAAACTTCAGAAACAGACTTCAAAGAGAGACAGCAGAACTAAAATTCATTTGCAAATTTAACATCATTAATCTGGGCTCGAATAGGGACTGGGAGTGGCTGGCTCATTACAGAAGTAGCTTTGCCTCTCCTGGAATTGACACCTCCTCATCTATTATTGGGAGTGGACTACATCCACCCTGATTGAATTTCACTCCATGCATTTGAAGAAGTGGTTTTTTACCCCNCCTGATTGAATTGGCCCTGTCAACACTGGTTCTCCACTTGCGAGGTACTCCCTTCTCTTCAGGTGTCATTATATAATGCCTGCATCTGCAACTTTCACTCCATGCATTTGAAGAAGTGAGGTTTTTTACCCACGAAAGCTTATGCCCAAATAAATCTGTTAGTCTTTAAGGTGCCACCGGACTCCTTGTTGTTTTTATGATATAACTAGACTGTCTTTTCCCTAGGATTCCTCTTTGCTCCTTTCCCTAATCTCTCTCTGTCTGGTTTCCTCTCTGCTCAGGGCTGGCTCTACCATTTTTGCCGCCCCAAGCCAAAAAAAAAAAAAAGCTGCTCGGACTGCCGCCCAAACTGCCGAAGCGCAAAAAAAAAAAAAAAAGCCGATTGGACTGTGCCGCCCCAAGAATGGACGGAATGCCGCCCCTTAGCATGTGCCGCCCCTTAGCATGTGCCGCCCCAGGCACATGCTTCCTCCGCTGGTGCCTGGAGCCAGCCCTGTCTCTGCTCCATGTTCACAATGTTTTTCTCACTGTTTTTTTCCTTTGTCCCTTTCTGCTCTCTCTCTCCTCTGTAGAATGTGAACCTGATAACAGTAGTTCAGATTAGAGTTGAACTTTCAACCTCACCTTGTTGGGGTGGTTTGAAATCAGGCCAAACAGCTTTGCCAGAGGAACTAGCAAACTAATAAAAACCCTACTGGAGCTTGTACCCAACTTCCCCAAAGAGAGAGGAGCGTTGTTTGGGAGGAAGAGCTAAACCAGCTGAGCTCTCTGCTCTTCAGTCAATGAAGATCCAGGGATTGAAGAAGGGAGGAGTGAAATGAGTTTCCTGGCAAACCAGAGAGGCTGATCTATTTTGTTCCTTTGATATTAACAGCTGAGAATTTAGGGAGGAAGGGCACTGATTAGGCAGATGGCAGAATACACTCGGCAGTGTTGGGTGAGGAGAGTTTGAAATGTAGGCACTTGTAATTAATAAGAGCATAGGTGCCATTGCTCCTGCTGGTGGACCAGCTCACCGAATCCTTCTGCATAATGAGCTGAAAGTCACTGACAGATTCATCTTCCTTGCAAATCAAAGACAGAGTAAAGGGTGTTTCCCACGGTTCTCTCCTCCATGATCGGACCTGACCTTTGCTTTCCCCCGCTCCTGGTGATCCGGGTGCTCTGCACAACAAAGGCAGAAGCCAGAGTTCTCACAGTGCTTTCTCATTTCAGAAACATTGTGACAGGCAGAAGGCGAACCTGAGAATCCGCTTCAAGCCCTCACTCTTCCAGCATGTGGGAACCCACTCCTCCTTGGCTGGGAAGATACAGAAATTGAAAGTGGGTATCTGACACTGTGGCATCGCATTCTTCCCCCACCCATAAAGATCTCCCTGATGTCAGGCCCTTCTTGCACTCTGGATTCACATGCACACGCCAACTTGCTGCATTTGGAAATCAGATGTGGTGCTTGGAGTTTCATATTTTAATGGCCAGGTTTCCATTTGGGCGTGGAGTAATGCAGCATCTCTGCTCCCCCTTTTGTTTTTTCAACACGGGACACCTTCAAGCTCAGCAAATTTAAATGAATATTTTAGACACCTTTATTAAACTGCCCTGGTTGCTAGGTAATCTGTACTAAAAGCTGCTTGTTAATGCTGTGGTGGTTGGTGTAATGCAAATTGATAGATTCAATTGCATTTGAGTTTTCTAACTTTTTGAGCAGGGGAAGCAGATGCTTCATTCAGGGCATTACAGGCGGAAGGGAGGCACCAGACAGAAGAGGAATGTTTTACTTCCCGAGATAATGAAGTTTTTTTAAATGTGTTGGAAGGAAATCAGAATTCAGTCAGGAAACCAGGTCTTGAAGCAGGGCATATGCCATGACTAAAGAGGTTAGGACACATTCACTAGCCAGTTTTCCCTAATCCTGTTTGTTTGAGTGCATCAGAGCTGCAATGCACTTGAAGAGAGGTTGAGGTTGACTGGTGTTTCCACCCTTCTCCAGAGGCTGGAGGTACTTGACCTTCAGTCTTGAGCATCACAGCACAGCTGAGCTTGTAGTGTAACAGCCCTTCTTGTCATGTCGCGGTCATTCCGGGTTGCTGTGTTTTACCTGATTCTTGGTGTTTATTTTTAGGCAAATTAAGGCCCACTTCTTAACAGTGTAAATTGTATGGGTGGGGGGAGGGGGACTATTTAAATTTAAACAAAATCCAACTACAAAGTAGTGCCGCTAATTTTTTTCGTAAAGTATATTCTGCAATAAAAATGCGAGAAGCATGATTTGTACTCAAGTATGGCTCTGTAACTGATACAAAATATCACTTTTATACAAATATATGGTATAATCCAGTCCAAATAACCCAGTCATTCTCTGATCTAACTCAATCACTGGCAAATAATTTGACCCAGGTTAACTAAGCCTTTCCTTAGCTTGTAAGATGCTTGAGGCAGGGTGCTGTGTTTGTATGGCACCTACCATTATGGGGCCCCGGTCCTGATTGGGGCTCCTATGTGCTACCACAGAGCATATGATGATTTCCCCTTTGCAGCCCTGTGCTCCTGGGAATCAGCTCCCCAAAAGAACCTGAGGGCTCTGTTGTTCCCCATGCCCTTTGCAAACCAGCTTCCATCTCACATTCTGTAAATGTTGCATTGATACTTTGGCATTGGGATGTTGGAGCCTTTAATCTGTGTCTCCCTAAAGCTGGAAACCCTATTTATTTCTCATTCAATGAAAACCGTGTGTGAGACTTCACTCTTGCTTTGCATTGTATGTGTTGAGGACAAAGACTTTGGAAAGCAAGCCCTGCGAAAAGAACATGTCAACCCTCCCGCAGAGGTGAGCACCAGTCTGAAAACCTACCAACACTTTACCTTGGAGAAAGCCTACCTGAGAGAGGACTTCTTCTGGGCATTCACCCCCATGGCAGGAGACTTCATCCGATTCAGATTCTTTAAACCGCTCCGCATTGAAAGGTCAGTGTGTTGGGGTGTGCTCAGCGGTGGGGGAAATATACAAAACTAGAGGCTGAGATGTGCTTCCCCTTTTCTGTCCCCATATTACCCTGATTTTTATCCCAAGTGGTGCAGGCTGCTTCTCTGACTCCATTTTACTTTCCTTTGCATTTAACTAGTTGCTGCCCCGCCCCTCCTTGCAAAGGCAAGCCTTTGTCGTTTCACTCCTTATGTTAGATGTCTTGATTTTTCCTCTCTGGAGTGTTGTCCCTTGTGCCCAGACAGGGGTCCCATCCTGCTGGCTGCAGGGCAGAAACTTGCACACCCTGATTCTAGACTTGGCTTTGCATAGCTCTGACCACGGCCAGGGAAGAGCAGCACGATAATAGAAACAGCTGTATTCAATACCCTGTTCTGTGTTGCTGGCAGATAACACAGCTCTGTGAATGCATCGTGTCTAAAGGGCGGAGGGTCTCCTGACTCAGTGCAGTTCCCTTGGGGGGCGTGGGGGGCCTTTATAGGAGAATAAAATTGGAACTGAACTGGGGAGAGTAGTTTATGGGTCAGATTTCTTGCTGCCTTGATAGTCAGTAGTAGGAGCCTGACCTTTCTGGGAAACAGTCCTGCCTGGGTTTTCATCTCTAAGCATGCCCCAGAGTAAGGCCTTGCTCATCCCTCCCCTCAACCCCCCGACCACCGCAAGTAACCCTTTCAATCTTCCAGTACCCTGGTAGCAGGTGTTGCAGAAAGTGGTATCAATGCTGCTCCTTCTCTTTGCCTACAATAATAGCACTACTCAGCACTTACATTCTACTTTATACTTCCAAAATGGTCCATCCCAGAGCAGGTGTGCACTGTTGTCGCTCTCCCACTTTTACAGATGAGGGGAAGCTGGGCCAGATGTTAAGGGTCTAGAGGGACCTGTTTTTACAGAGAAAGGAACAACTCCTCATCTTCACATGGCTCTTGTTCAGGCCCAGGATGTAGTGGTGTGTGCAGATGTCACTTCACCAGGCCTGGCAGTTTTGTTTTGATCTGGGGTTGAGGCATCTCATCTCTGAGACTCCCTTTTCCGCGTGTGTGTGTTAGTTATAATCCCAATACACCTGCAGCAATGGTGACATGAGAAACCCCTTATCCAGAAGGTCCATTTATGAAGCCTGCCCAGAACTCCCTCACCCAGAGCTCACTCTGTTACCTCTCAAGTTCCTTTCATTGGGATAACAACTGCTTATGTTTGCTCCCATACGCACTGGAACCCTTCACTTGTAAATGCAATGAACTAATAATCCATCTCAGTGTCCCCATCTCAATGAAAGCGGCTCTCCGTGAGCGTAAAGCTGCCCATTTGGTTCAGACATTCGATAAATCACTCCTGGCAGGAGACACGATGGTTCCCCCACACCTCTAAATCCAGTCAGATTCTTACAGCTTTGGTCTCTGTTACACAGATTCTTCTTCCGCAGTGGCAACATTGAACACCCTGAAGACAAACTCTTCAATACGACTGTGGAGGTTTTGCCCTTCGATGTAAGTTTTGGGGGGTCGGGCTGGAGGTTGGGAGTAGGGAGAAGTGGAAGTTTTGCAGGGGGGAATTTAAAATTCTAAGGGAAATGCTTAGTAAGTGCACGTGATCTATTGGCTGTGACGTGTTTGCTGGTCCTGCTAGTATCAGACTATTCTGACTTTGTTATTAATAATCATGCCTATTACGGTGGTGCCTTTGGTGCCTATGGTTTGTGTTAGGTGCTCCACAAACACAGAGCAGCAGACAGTCTCTGCAGAGCTTACGGTCTACACAGACGAGACAGACACCGGTGGGGGAAAAGGTCTAGCACGCAAGCAGAGTGATTGCAGCAAATGTCATGTTTGTCCCATGACTTTTGCTGGGCATTTGGTTTAGTTCAGAGGGGATCAGGTAAACAGACAGAAAGATGAAGGGAAAGGAGATGCTGAAGGGAAGTGGGGTGAGGGGGACAGGGCAGGGGACAAGAGGGTAAGAGGGGCAGGTATAGAATGAAGCTGAAGGGAGGGGCATGGATAGGGTTGGAGTAAACAGCCAATCAGCACAGGGTAGAGAAAGTCCCGTCAAAACTGTAGAAAGTTTTCTGAATGTCTAGTGGTCCCTGCTGTGGCTACTTCTGCAGCTGCTCCTACCGCCTGGAGTCTCTGGCTGGCTCCGTTCTGCAGTTTTCCCCCACAACCACATGGGGAGGGGAGGCACTGTCTGAGTTCTAGTGCCGACAGACGGGCAGGGGTCTCCCTTGCATGCTTCTGAGTTGGGGCAAGAGGTAGCCCAAGCAGGGCCCCACTTTATGCTCCCCACTCCCTCCAAATGCAGCAGTCCCTGCTTTGGTTGCGTCTGCAGCTGCTCCTACCAGTTGTCCTCAAAGTCACATGGCGGCCTGGTGTTGGATATGTAACTTCTATATAGGTTCAAATTAGACCAGAACCTCCAATCCAAAACCAATCAAATTACAAGGTGGGTGGGAGGGCAGATAGACTCAGATTCCCAGTCTGAACCATCCCCCTATGGTTTTTGTTCCAATTCAGATCAGAAACCATTAGGTGCATACTTTCCAGTCCAGATGCCAATGGAATCTTGCAGAACACCTGTTCTCTTGTGATTCTAATCCAGGATCTCATTAGGCCCAGAACAGATGATCTTGTCAGATTTCCACCACTTTGGGATAAAATCTTTCAAGAAGAGCATGTAAAACTACTGTGCTGTCTAATCAGAACCCAAAACCTAGTCCTGGCTCATACCCGAAGCCATGGGGTAAACCAGGTGCTGCTGCTGTCTGTCTGTAGTTAAGAGACAAGCCCATGGCAGTAGAGAAACCTTATGGTTTAATACCTCTCGTGTATGTTTTAATATACTATACTTGTGCTTGAAAGGAAAGACCTTACAACAAGTCTGCATGTTGCTACAGTGATTTCCTTTGAAAGTTGCAATGCTGTTTGCTTTATGGCTCTGGCTACTAATGCTGTACCCACAGCAGGCTTCCTAAATTCTTGCCACTGGCTTTCTGCAATGACTGTCTGTTTCCCACAGAGTCTCCAGTCAGATAAGGAAGCCCTGCAGGAGGGAAGAGGGACAGCGTTCAAGTACCACAGGACATCAGATGGCTACATACAGATAGGTAAATTACTGGTTCAAGGCAAAAGCTGGCCTGCTGTTTGCTGATAATGCACCACATTTGTTGATCTTCAAATGAATAAAGACCACTAAAAACCTTGCTTGGAATTGATTTGCCTGGAAATGAGATTGAAAGTCAGTCATGTAGAGCAAGTTAGGCTTTTTTTCTCTCCATGAGCCAAAACTTGGATGGGTTTTAATCACAATTCTCCTTTCTGCAGGACGCGCTCTCTCTCTCTCTCTCTCTCATGTAACAATATAGCAGGATTAAAGCTGATTCCTAAGGCAGGGAAAGAGGAATTGAACAGACCTGAAGGGAATGAACAAAGTTGGCTTTCAGTTAAGCAAAATGCTGTCGTGGTGCATTCGTTAGTAACTTCCAGCGAGTTTCCTCTCAGCACCAACAGGAGTAGCTTTCAGATGCCTTGTGCTAGGATCCTTGCTGCTGCTATATGGCTTTGAGGGTTCCCAAGTGGGGCATTGTTGGAGAGAGCAAAGATTTCACCATGAGGGGAAAATTATAGATGTGATTTTTAAGTCAATTGCACCCTCTTTTTTCTGGTTCTGCTCTGCAGAGCAGGCAGTACTGTGGGCGCATGCATACATTGGTGTGGACACATGGATCAAATACACCACCTAGGGAGATCCTAGGGCTGGAAAGATCCCTACAGGAATGATTTCTTCATCACACCTTAAAGAGCAGAAGAAAATCTCTGGAGATGGAGCTCCTTTATCACAAAGTACAGGCTCCAACTTGTGGTTCAGGGTAGCCAGTGCTGTGTGGGGAATTCCTGTGCTGCTGTTTGCATTCTCGTGGCCTTTGCCACCATATAGACATGCTCAGGAAAATAAAGGGGCTAAATATTCTCCTTACAGTGTCCTTTTCTCCAGGACCTGTTCAACTTCACAAGGTTTAGGTAGCTGCATTAAATGTTAACTTATGAAACACTGCCACCTACTGGCCATTTAGGGCTCTGCATTTCTAGACTTCTGAATACAGTTTCTTTGGTTGTGAGATACATCACTTTTTTTTTTTTTAAGGTATTGCTATTCTGGGAACAGTAGCGGCGCCAGCTTTCTCGCCACCCCCAAATTACCGCCGATGACCGGGGCGCCGGCACCCCCCAAATGTTTGCGCCCTAGGCGACCACCTAGGTCGCCTAATGGGTTGCGCCGGCCCTGTCTGGGAAGGGCTTATATTTGACCTCAAAATGCCCTGAGTCCCTTTCATTTGAGAGAGTGCAGTGGATCAGTCAGGTAGTTTGGTGCTCTGTGCAAACTAAAAACAATGAGCATATGCAGTTACCCTCTCACAGGTTCAGTGGTAAGCAACACTTAAATGTTGCAGCAGCTTAAAGAGTAAGAGTGGTTTGTTTGTACAGGACCATAATCTATCAAAGGCTCCCAGCGAAGGCCTGGGTTGGTGCTCTGTAACAGCTACTGGAAAACAAGACTGAAAATGAGACTGCTTGATGCTGCGGGAGCCCTCAGGGACTGTGTGCTTAGCAGTCTGTCTAAGTTCAGTTCAGCTCCTCTTGGGAGGATATTCTACCCCAGACCTGTCTGCTTTTCTCCATCAGGCTCCTTTTCTAAGGGTGTTGCAGAAGGAGAAGTGGACCCTTCATTTGGGCCTCTAGAAGCCATCCGTCTGGTCATCCAGACTGATTCTCCAGTGTGGATCATCTTGAGTGAGGTAACTTGTTTTTCTGGCTTAAAAAAAGCAACTTAGATCTGGACAGCGCCTTCCACCAGAACAGACAGACAGAACCCCTCCCCGCCCCCCAAATTCTTCCCACGCAGGAGGAATAGATATCAGGGCAAAAGGGGTGGGGGGGATTTTGAGTTCTCCTTGAAGGGAGAGGGGAGAAGGGTGAGTGGCCTTTTCATCCTGTTGAATCCAGAGTCCCTGGTCTTAGAAGCACAATCCTGCTCCCGTGAAAGCTAATGGAAAAGCTCACCTGGATGTCCATGGGAGCAGGATAGGCCCCTACGTGGCAATGCATTTTGTACAGAACTTTTAATATAGAGATGAACCTGTGGAGTTCTAGTGAGTTGCACAGAGGGACTGTTACTCTAGTTGGGGCGAGTGCTTTCTTGGCAGTGTGACTGTTGTTAAAACCAGTCCTTTGGAGAAAGGAATAGGTGCTTGCCCCTTACTACTGGCCAGACAGCTGAGAAGGGAGAAAATGGGCTTGTACAAGGAATGTTTAAACATCCCGAGTATTTTTTAAACATTAATAAAATTCTTGATAGTGTCCCTTTAAACCCACCACAGTTCTAATAGCCTGAGGGTCAGGGGATTTGGCTTTTTCTGCCATCTAACATCATTTGTGTCCTGCACATGGGGCTGTCACCTTGCTTGCTGGTCACCACACCAGCATCGCTAAGTAAGGGGTGTGTGCACTGCCCTTTGAAAACTAGTTGCAGGCTGCAGTCACATGATCTTCTGGTATCACCTCAAGATGGTGTCTTGTCAGCAACAAATTAGCAAAAAAAACCCACCCTCATTCTAATACCCTTCATAGGTGTCTTCACCCTTGTGTCCTCTCTCCCTGCTAGCGTGGGGACTGCCTAGAAGTTTTCTACCTGAGAAAGTGCCTATCCTGAGGCTTTTGCTTCCTTTCTCTTATTCTCTCCCCCATTCTATCTTTTCAGATTTTTCTGAAAAAAGCAGAATGAAATTCCCAGGACGAAGGGTGGATGCACAAGGGAGTTGCTCAGTCCCTTTTCCCAATCTTCCGCTCCCTTTTATTCCTTCCCCCCAGTCTGCAAACGGTGTGAAAGTGTTGCATGCACAGCACCACCACCTGCTCCAAGCCAGGAAGAAAAAAAAAAATCTGTGGTCAAAATACACACATCCTGGCAAGCGCTGCAACAGGCTACATGGAGGGGAAACCTTTCCATAGGTGGGTGCCGGCTGGAATGAAACAAGATAGCACCAGTGCCCACACTGGCACGTGTTGGCTGCAGCTGACTTTGCGGGGGGTGGTCATACTGTCTGCTCTTGCTGTATAGAGACCAAGGGAAAATAATCCTAGTTTAAAGGTTTGGTTTGTTCCCCTGGGCGAGGACCACACTCTCACTCATCCTTTCAGGGATATGGCTCCCTGAATGTAGCAGTTGGGTCAGACTACAGCACGGTTTGGCATGCTTACAGAACGAAGGATCTAATGAGCAGGAAGGCCAAACGTATCTTCAGCCCAGGAAAGGGCAGACCCTGGCTATATTGGGTGGGGACATGGTAGCCCTATTGCCGGAGCAGTGGAGGGGGAGAGTTTTGGCTATGAGCGCAGGGTGACTGAATTCCCCTTACCAACTGCAGAGCAGGGTTGAGGTGTATTGGGGGAAACAATCACAGCCTGAATCACTTCATTTCCCCTTGCCCCAGCAAAAGGCAGTTCCTCCAGCTACAGCTGAGGATTAAGTGAGCAGGAAGATGGAGCTCTCCTCTTGGTCCAGGAAGGGGCATGGTTCTGCCAGAGGGGATTACGTATATCGGTATGGCAGGGAAATACTAAACCACACTGTGCCTGCCAGGGTTGAACACGGCCCCTGAATAAAACTTATGTTGAAGGCCCCAGTGTCTTCACGCCTTGAGATTTTGAGTGCAAAATCCATCTTTTTAATAAATATTTCAGTTACTGGTTGATGTGAATTTTGAAAATAAGTAGCCCAGTTCTAAAATGGTAGGGAGTCATGTAATTTCTCAGAAGTTTTTTCTGAAATCCCAATGTCTCTTCAGCTATACACTGGAATGCATTATACTACTTTAATGTGCTGTATTTTTTATTATTGGATACATTTGATTTTTCAAGTACATCTCTATATAAATATATATTAAAAATAATGTGCACTGTAATAAAGTTTAATTAAATTTAAAATCCTTGCCCTTGTCATCACTCAGGTTTCAGCTTTCTAGCAAGAGGCTCTTCGTATTTAACTTGCAGATTGTAAAATTGCTTTCCCTTTCCATGGCTAAGCAATGTGACTGTTGAATAGGGTTATAAATTAGCCAAGGCAGTGCTGCTCCTGGCACTGGGGCCAGTTCCAGAGGCCCTGCTTCTACAGGCAGGGTGCTGTAGTTGCATAAGTGAACAGACTGTACTGCAGCTCTGCATATACTAGTAAAAGGAACCATTGCTAAACTCTCACTCATTGTAATATATTACATATAAAATATGCTTCTCTTCCCCCCCCCCACCCCCCCCCCCCTGCCCTTACTAGTCTACTATTGACAAGGGCCACCTGATGCTGAAAACATCCTCAGCAGCTCTGTATCCAAGTAGAGGGGCTTAATTCCTCCCTCCTCAATTCCTTTATTAAAACCAATGCAAGTTTCTATTGGGTTAGGAGAGAGACTTTCTTTGAATGGCCTTTGCTTTTAAAGTGTGGTTATAAAAGAAGAAAATTGCTAAAGTATTGTATGTTCCTCCCCTTCAAACCAGTATATCTAAAGCTGTAAGTTTGGGAAAGTATCTCTTCACCTTTTCTGGCTATTTTCTATCTCCACTCGCCAGCTGTGTATGCAGTGCACCCCTGGACTGTCCTATGACATTAGATGCATTGACTCTTATAGCAGAAAACCTGTGTGTGTTTCCCATTGCACAGGTAAGTGCAGCAACAAGTAACTACAACAGAGTAAAAATGTTAAATTTTTGAGGCAGCTTGTAGTTCAGCAAAGGTCAGCAACATTAGGTGGATGAAAAATTTGACAAGGCCATGCCTGCAGGTGTAAGTTCTGAGCAGTATTAACTGATACTTGCTTAATCCAACTCACTAGCATAATTAAAGTCTATCTTCAGAGGACCCAAAAGGAGGGTAGAACTGTCACAGGCTCTTTCCTCAGATAGGGTGAGTACTGCTAATTTAGCAGCTTTCTCACTCCATAGGTTGTGCAGAAGGATTCCACAATTCTGTCAGACAAAGTTTAGGTTCTTGCGAACATCAGATCTACCTCAGTCCAGGGCTGTCCAATATTAGCAATAGACTCTCTGGGCCAGTGCTCACCAACCCGTCGATTGCGATCGACTGGTCAGTCCTGGAGCCTCTCCCAGTCAGTTGTGATCTCCGGAAGCTGCCAAGCGTGGCCCCGGGGGAGGGGGAGCAGGGGTCTCCGCGCACTGCTCCTGCCTGCAAGCACTGCCCCCACGGCTCCCATTGGCCGGGAACAGGGAACTGTGCAGGGTGCCTGCAGAGAGGGGTAGCCCACGGAGCCATGTTGGTCCCTTCCAGTCACGGCTGCCCGAGGTAAGTGCCGCCCCCTTCAATGGGCAGGTTCTGAATGGCTCTGCAGCATTAAGACTAGGCGTAGTATGAGTACAGCAGGCCCAGCTATGCTGGACCAGCATTTCCTTTCCCCACCCAACCTGCAGCCTCCCAGAGCCAGCCCCCAATACCTCCTCCTGCACCCCCAGCCCTGAGCCCCCTCCCAGAGCCAGCACCCCGTACCCCCTCCTGCACCTAAACTCCCTCCCAGAGCCCATACCCCCCCTGCACCCCAACATGCCCCAGCCCAGGGCCCCTTCTTACACCCAAACTCCCTCTCAGAGCTTGCACCCCAACCCCCCCCGCCGCAGGCACAGCCCGGAGCCCCCTCCCACACTGCAAACCCCTCAGCCCCAGCCCAGAGAAAGTGAGGGTGGGGGGCGACCAAGGGGATGGAGGGAGTGGGGCAGGGCTTTGGGGAAGGAGCAGGGTAGATCCTGGAGTGCCCTTAAATTCAAAACGTGATCGTGGGCGTAAAAACGCTGGAGACCACTGCTCTAGGCTAAAGACTGTGACAGCTCTTGGTTTGGCCATGGAAATTAAGGCTCATCTTTTTCAGTTAGTGTCGTGCTTTGAGTGCCCAATTTGATTGCTAGGCTCTGCTTTGTTGAAGTTCGGGGTGCTCCTAGCAATCTCATCTTAGGTGCCCAATGCCACAAGCCATTAGAAAACATGGGCCTAAAAGCATTTAAAGTATTATTTGAAGAAATGTCCTAGAAACAGGTGGTCTAGACCTTGCCTCCCACTGTTTACTAATACTCTATTTGAAGTACTGCTACCTGCTGCGTAGAAGGAACAGTCGAGAATTACAACATCCTCTTTTTATTAGCTTAAGCAACATCCTACAGAAGCTGATTCTAGTGGCAAAATCCTTAGTTTCAGCTGGTTTTAAGGGATGGGAAGGAAGAAAAGCATGTGCTAATAATCACGTCTGTCTTTAGCTTCTCTAGCAAGCCTGTGCTTTTCTACATGCATATGCACAACTTTTAGGGGGGAAGAGAAGGCGTTTTAAAAGCCGAATGAGGGAAATTAATGTAGCGTTGCTCTATTCTCCACTTGCGATTAAAACTGTTTCCTGATAAGTGGAACTTGCTGTGTATAACTTGGGGTGGGGAGAGGGAGAGAACCACTTTCTCCCTCTTCCCCATCATTAAAGGAAGAGAATTGATGCAGGGGACAAGTGGCTGAACCTAAGTTTGGGAGTAGTTTAGATCTCTTCAACCACAGCACGCTTGTGCTTGTTAGCTCTATTTTGAACTGCTTTAGTGTGGAGAAAGTGAAGGTTAAATTCTCATCAGCCTGGAGGAGTTGTAGGAGCTGCTGAGCTAAACCCATAACTCAGCGGTCACAGGGGCTGTTTACCACCGGAAGAGCAGTTGCAGTTTGCTTGGAATTTCCATTCTCCCCACAAAAGTATTCAGAGACAGGAAGTGAACCAAAAGCCCAGCCATGGACAAACCAATCAAAATCCACAGAACTTTGGCACTGAAGTACATGGGCCCCAATCTGTGTGAGGAGAAAACACAGTTAACTTGTGGATAGTCAACCCTGGGCTATTGCTACTGCAGCGTTAATACATTCATTAAAAGAGAACAATGACCTCCTCTGACCGGAATGAATTTATATATATATATATTCATTCATTCCTAACAAGCAGGGTCTATTACAGGCTTTGCAAACAGCCACCTTCTGCCCTCAAAAATCCCGGGTTTTTTTAAAGCTATTTATTTTCAGTTCTGTGCAGCCGAGCAAGGCGCCTTCGCCACTGACAAATAGTAAGACCACCACTTTTGCATATGTGGTTGTGACACTGAAGACGCCGCATGCTAGAACAGCCAGCTTAACAACGTGGGAGGCACAACCTCAGTAAGCCATTGAGAGGCTGGGCCTGGCAATTATTTAACAGGAAACTTTTGTGTTGGCTTTAGCATGCTTAAATACCTTCAGCCAGGACAGGCTCCATTTACTTTGTTATGACCTTCTTCTCAAACTAGTAACCTTCAGCAGCAGCATGTTTAAAGCTCCAAAGCCAGCTGGCTACAGTTATTGTTAAGCACCATGGAGGCAGCCTCTAGTGCAGATTGAGTTTTCTGGGCTGCGAGCATTCCAGAGGAACGATGGGCGCTTCATTTAGAGGAACTGCACTGCCCATTGTTACACTCCAGTGCCGAAGACTCCTGCACTTTGGTTTAGACCCCCTTGATGAACTGGTAACACATTCCTGGTGCTGTTGCCATGGGTGGCAGGGAGAAATTAATAGCAGCAGTGGGTTTCTAACAGCAAAGCGGGTAAGGATACAGGCCCAGATCCTCCTCACAGGTATTTTGGCACCTAACTCCCACTGATTTTAATGTGTATAAGGCAGGCTACTTGTTGGGCTCTTTCACCCACACGATTTCATGCCTGGCTACTTACTCACCGTCCATGAGCAGACAGCGTATATCCCTGGAAGTACTGGTACCGAGCATACAAGTAGAGTAGCCCACAGACTGCAGCCACACCTAGACATAAGAACCAAAATTATTACCATGGGGCAGTGCCCCAAATGCTTCACTGCCAGAGTCTGAAGGCAGGGATACAAAGTCCGACAAGTAATTGGAAGAGAACAATTCAGCAAAATCAAAATTACAAATTGACAGTGAGACACCTGACCACTGCATCCAGTGCTGCCTAGGAGGCAGGGGCCCATTGCCCTACCACTATTTACTGGCCATAAGGACAAGTGAAAGGAGGCAGGGCTTGGGGGAAGCGGTGGTGTGGGAGCGGGGCCTCAGGGGAAGGGGCAGCTCAGGGCCTGGGGCTTGGAGGGGAGGGGTGGGGCCGTGGGGGGAAGGAAGCTTCTGCCACCCCTGCTGGGAGGGGTAATCATGGCTTTTTCCCCAGGCTACAAGCCATATTTCTACACCCCTCCCTCTTTAGGAGAAATACATGAATAGTAGTATAGTGCCTGAGACTTTTAGGAACTACTGCAGGTCGGGGCCAAATATGAGCAAACTTAGCAGCTGTAGGAGGAAGACTGGACTAGTTCATCTCTAAAGGCTAGAAGCACTAACTAGCCACAGGACAATGCAATTATGTAAGTGGCTCCCTTGGGAAAGGCACAAATACCTCCATATATTATCAAGAGCAGGGGTCTCAAACTCAAATGACCTCGAGGGCCACATGAGGACTAGTACATTGGGCCGAGGGCCGCATTTACTGACACACACACACACCCCCTGCCGCCCTCGGCCCCGCCCCCACTCCACCCCTTCCATGAGGCCCCGCCCCTGCCCACCCCTTCCCTGCCCCCATTCCAACCCCTTCCCCGAAATCCCCACCCCAACTCTGCTCCCTCCCTGCCAGGGGGCACAGGAGGGGGTGTGGGGTGCAGTGGGGGCTCAGAGCAGGGAGTCAGGGTACAGCAGGGGGCTCAGGGTAAGGGGTTGGGGTGCAGGGTGCAGCAGGGGGCTCAGGGCAGGATGTCGGGATGTGGGGTGTGGCGGGGGCTCAGGGCAGGGGGTCGGGGTGCGGCAGGGGACTCAGCGCAGGGGGTCGGGGTACAGCAGGGGGCTCAGGGTAAGGGGTTGGGGTGCAGGGTGCAGCAGGGGGCTCAGGGCAGGATGTCGGGATGTGGGGTGTGGCGGGGGCTCAGGGCAGGGGGTCGGGGTGCGGCAGGGGACTCAGCGCAGGGGGTCGGGGTACAGCAGGGGGCTCAGGGTAAGGGGTTGGGGTGCAGGGTGCAGCAGGGGGCTCAGGGCAGGATGTCGGGATGTGGGGTGTGGCGGGGGCTCAGGGCAGGGGGTCGGGGTGCGGCAGGGGACTCAGCGCAGGGGGTCGGGGTACAGCAGGGGGCTCAGGGTAAGGGGTTGGGGTGCAGGGTGCAGCAGGGGGCTCAGGGCAGGGTGTCGGGATGTGGGGTGTGGCTGGGGCTCAGCGCAGGGTGTCGGGATGTGGGGTGTGGCTGGGGCTCAGCGCAGGGGGTCGGGGTGCAGGAGGAGTGAGGGGGGCGGGCTCCAGCCCGACCCGCACTGGGGGCAGGGCAGGCTCCCTGCTTGCCTGCCTTGCCTGCCGCGCCTCGCACCAGGAAGCAGCTGGAACCTGGGGGAGGAGGGGCGCAGAGGGGGGTGTGGCTGTTGCTTCAGGCACTGCCCCCAGCAGTTCCCATTGGCCGGGAATGGGGAACTGTGGCCAATGGGAGCTGCTGGGGGCGGTGCCTGAAGCAACAGCCACACACACCCCTGCGCCCCTCCTCCCCCGGGTTCCAGCTGCTTCCTGGTGCGGCGCCGCGGCAGGGCAAGCAAGCAGGGAGCCTGCCCTGCCGCCGGTGCTGGTCGGCCAGGTAAACAGGCGGGGGGGCCGGGAGGAGCTCGCGGGCCGCATGTGATAGCCCTGCAGGCCGCATGCGGCCCGCGGGCCGCGTGTTTGAGACCCCTGATCAAGAGGTTGGCATGTCAGATTTTCAGTATTAAAATGTAGCTGCCCAAACCAACTGAGGTTCATTTAAGTCTGGCCTATTTCTCCCCTTTCCCCATGTTGAAACAGCTCATCCTTGAGCTCCAAGAGGCTGCGTGCTTCCAGCAATTAGCTAGCAACAGTTTGATGCAAGTGCACCAATGTGTTAAACCCAATCCAGTGTCTGGATTTTGGTGGGATTTTTTATTATTTTACCTTGATGGAAGAAGAGTCCAGCCACCCATAGGACAGACACAAAGATTGGAAAGTATTCGGAGCAGTTCGCCCTAAGGCGAATCAGAGAAGAGAAAGTTAAAACTGCATCACTACAAAAAGCAAAATCCCATATAAACCCCCTCCCAGGACAGTGCATTTAACAATTCAGTTTCAAAAATATATTTTGTCGCGAGTGGGCAGGATGAGTTTGTGGCATTGTGGGCGATGGGCCCCCTTTCTGCATTGTAGGGCAAATATGCAGCACAGACTAGGGAAAAGCACCAGTAAACCAATATTTGCAGTGCTTTCAATCTTCTGAACACTTTGCCAAAATTAGCATCTCCCACCAATCCTGAGTGGAAGTGGCATAATCGCCTCTTCAGAGACTTACGCAGAGGTCATGTAATTTGCCCCAAACCACAGGCTTTCTGCATCAGAGCTGGAATTAAACATGTGTAAGGTATTCCCCCCTTAACAGGAAATTACACAATCACCTAAAGCATAAAGTTGTAGGTGTTTAAGAATTGCTCTGTGCCACGCTACTGTGCTGAGTCAAACTTTTCCTCAACCTTAAAAGTCCCCAGCATCCCCAAAGGAGCATTCTGGCATTCGTCAATCAGCAATGGGGAATAAAACCTCCAGCTCCATTTTTTTTTTAAATGGCAAAAGCACTAAATCTTCTGCAAGCAAGTACATGGAGCCTCTTCCAAATGTGAAAAGATTTACAATTCCATGGACAACTCATCTAAAATTTGGCCAAAATATTCTCCTCTGGCCCTAGGGGATATGCCATATTTGAGTCAGAAACAGGAGTGCTGCAAATTTTATAAAGCACGTGCATTTAAACCCTTAGCTAGAGAGAGGCTGCCGGTTTTCCACTATGAAGTAATAAATCCATGTTTTTAAAAACATCAAAGCAGCTCATCCATCAGAATCAATTTCCACAGAAATAACCTTCCCCACGTAACAATTATCACATCACCTCCCCCACAAAAGATGCAATAGAGATTCTCAGCCTCAAATATTCTGCCATGCACAGAATTAAACAAAGAGGTTTGTGGGCTGGAACTGGCTGTTGCATTTCACACGTGGTGGCATTTCTGTGTGTCTGAAATGAACTCAAGTGAGCATTTCGGACAGTCCAAACATTTACTGTTTGCTGGGTGAGGAAATACAGCCCATTATCTGTTCAAAATTTACTGCTGTATTGAAACTAGCCTTCATCAAACATCGCAGCCCATTTCTTTTAACACCTTGTTGAAATAAGAGGCAGAACGTGGCTAAAATGAGCAAATTCTTCCTCTCCCCTTTTGACTGGAGAAACAACAGAGTCCCAAGTTTGTTAGCAGTGTGACGGACCTGAGCAAGATCCAAGGCCTCGTGTCTTTCCTCAGGAATAGCACTGATTCAGCGGTTAGGATGGGTGCACCCACACTGCCCCCCTCAAAGGGCAGAGATTTAATAAAGGCGGGGCCTCGGGGTTCTTACAGAGCCAGCAGTCCCTTCCCTTGCACCCCTTCACTCAACAGAGCAAATGGGAACGCAGACTGGGCAGAATTAACTTAATGAGCTGGCATGTAACAGCTCAAAATAAACGTTTCTGTTGCACCTCAAAGGAAACCTGCATGACCCCTTCAAAAGATGAGCCCGGGAGCTTAAATTCATAACTTTGCTAGACATCAGAAAGGATCTGTGGCTGGAACCAGCAATAAGCCTGAGTGGTGAAGATCTGATCTGGATCAGTCTTCCCAGGAGTTCAAGGGAGGTTGGACGTAGTGCCTGGCTCTAGCCTCGGTTTAGGTGTAAACACAGTGAGTAAAGGAAAACTCTCTTACTGAGCTCTGAAGACTCTCTCAAATTCTGGTGGGCCTGCTGTATCCGGGGGGGAGACTTTGTACTTCCGTCTGGCATAGATCACCTGCAGCGCAAAATAGGCTGGAAGAAGAGAGCAAAGACGGTAACATTGACAGCTGTACATTGCATGTTACGCTCATTACACTACCCCATGCATTACCTGGTTTGGAACTAAGGGAGTTCTGAAAATAGCCACCATGCTTCTAGATTTTCATTACAAACTCTATGAAAATCAGACACTGTTAATAGGTGGACTAAATAAATGACCCCACTTATGTCATGTATGTGCATTGTATTGAACAGACTGTATGGCACAGACAGTTTAGACTTTGACTTGTGCTTTGCATGGCAATCTCACACACAGCCAGCAGCAGCAGTAACGGACACGCTGGTGTATACTGTTTCATAACAAGCTAAAGTTAGACACAGCTCCAGCTGCACACTGCCCTAGAACAATGCCGGACTGACAACCCCCCCAAGTTCAAAAAATCATGAGTCAGAAACCTAAAAATCATGACATTAAAAGAGCTCTCATTATTTTTGGGCCAAAATATTAATCGTAGTTTTGGCCAGCCTTCTGGTTAATGCCCCTAACGATGCTTAGCATGTGTGGAGTGATTATAGGCTGAAAATTCAACCTTAAATGCATACAAATGCTCATAATAATGAATATCCTAGCTCTTATATAACACTTTTAATCAGCAGCTCTCAAAGCACTTTACAGAGTGAAGTATTGTTGTAGCCCCATTTTACAGATGGGGAAACTGAGGCAGAGCCAGAGTCACTTGCTCAAGGTCACGCACAGTCCAGTGACAGAGCCGGGAGTATAACTCAGGTCTGTTGAGTTCCAGTCCAGTGCTCTTCCACTAGCCCACACGTCCTCTGGCCCCAGGTCCTCTGTGCTTCTGCTTCTCACAACTCGCTTCCCCAAAAGGGCCAGGGCTGCCCTGGGAACTTACCTCCATTAAAACTGCCTGAGGTGAGGCTGCAGTGCAACAGCTGAGCTTTGGGAAAGGAAGGGGGGGCCGGGGACAGGAACACACCCATACAGCTCAGCTTGTAAAGTGGCGCCTGGCTGCTGAAGGAGGAACTGCAGCAGAGCTGCCTGTGTTTTCTGCCACCCCAATGATAACATTGCGAGGGTTGGTGACACAGGCAATGGCTCTCGGCCCCTCAAGCCCTAAGAAAAAGGAGATGTTTAGGGCGAAAGCAAAGAACAGGACTCAAAGGGACCTGTTCAAAACCCACCTCCTTCTTTTGTTAAACACAATCAGTGAGGAAGTAGCTGGAGCCTGTGGCATGGACAGCTGACGCATAAGAATGTATCTGAAAGTGTCAGGATCCAGGCACAAGGACTAGGAACACTGATGCTGCCAGAGCTTGAGCCAAACACTATCAGCTGTCAGTGTAAAGAACAGCAACACCCTTCCCTGGAAGGATGATTTTTACAGCTTTCGCAATACGGTGTTGCAGCTTGAGTCTTTTTAAACTGAACTTTGCCAAATTCAACTCTGTGCCTTCTAAGAATGGGTGCTGGCTGCTCCTTTGACGCCTGTACCCGGTTGCTACACTCAGCAGCACTTTGCATACAGCTGGGCCACTTTCACCAGGGTCAGATTCAGCTGTTCTACAGAAATTCAATGCCTAAAGAGGCACAGTCAGGTGCAAAGCACGCAGCAGATGAAAAAAACAATTGTTGGTTTGGAAAAGCACAACCTTGTGGGCTTTCAAGTCACTAAATGCAGTTGCCTGTAGTGCACACACATGGAAGAGAGGTTAAGAATCCCTTCCCCCCCAAACTACTGTCCTTCTTGCCCAAAGCTTGTTTACAAGGAGGGATAGTTCAGTGGTTTGAGCATTGGCCTGCTAAACCCAGGGTTGTGAGTTCAATCCTTGAGGGGGCCACCTAGGGATCTGGGGCAAAATTGGTCCTGCTAGTGAAGGCAGCGGGCTGGACTCAATGACCTTTCAGCTCTATGAGATAGGTATATCTCCATATATTATTATATTACACAATAGACACACTAATTGGGAACCTGGGTGATATAATTCTCTGTTTTTATAGGACAATTGAAATAAGCATGGGCTCGTCTCTCTCCAATGTCATATTCTGATGGGATCAATGTGTCAATAACGATATGTATTATCTTAGAGGTAACCTGCAAAACATTCACTCTTGTGTAGCCATACTGGGTTTTTAGCACCTCTAGGCTACTGCCACTAGAGGAAGACATTTACTATTCAGCATTTACTGTACAGGTCTGTCTCATCTTACGCGCATTTAACATGCGTGATTTCGGCTTTCCGCGGTCGGCAAAAACACACAAAAAAAGAGAAAAATAGCAATTCATGTACTCTTCCTGTAGTAGCAGCAAAGAATCCTGTGGCACCTTATAGACTAACGAGCTTTCGTGGGTGAATACTTGCATCCGAAGAAGTGGGTATTCACCCACGAAAGCTCGTTAGTCTATAAGGTGCCACAGGATTCTTTGCTGCTTTTACAGATCCAGACTAACACGGCTACCACTCTGATACTCTTCCTGTAGTGCGGGCGATTCCGCCCGCCATTACACTCAATGGGATTTTGACTATACGCGGTTTTCGCTTTAGGCGCTGACCGCGGAACGTAACCCCAGCGTAAGATGAGACAGACCTGTATATGGCTTTGGAAAGCTCCAGTGCGCTTCACAGTACATACAAAGATACAGCCCCGATCCAAAGCCCTTACAATCTAACACAGGCAAGTGACAACCAGGCCAATGGTTCAGATAAAGGAAAATACTGAGAGATCAGTACAGAGGGGCATAAGGAACAGAAATCAGTTTTAAGGAGGAGCAAGACATTACAGTCGAGCAGCACTCATGTCCCATATAGTAGAGGAGGCTGGTATAGACACACTTGGAGGAAAGAAGAATGATATTAGAGATTTAAATAATCCGATGTTGTAATGCAACTTCAATAAATATTACTTAATACTTCATTACTATTTTAAAAACACACATTTCCTTATTCAATTGTTGGTCTGTTCAGCACAGTTCTTCCTATTAATCAGAATTCAGATGTAAATTTAGTATTGGGGGGACCTTATAAAAGAGCTAGGACCCAGTGAATAAGAGCTACAGCATCACTTTGATTGTGATATGATAAACTTCACCGATGTACCATTCAGCTACAGAGTTCAGGAAAACCCCAAGAAAACAGCCAGAGAGCAGATAAGTCTGATATGAACCTCACAGTTCAGCGCTATCTACAGGATATGTGGGGAGAGCTTCAGAAGCAAGATCTAATCAAATATTAATTCCTGTCAACTCCTCTGCGCGTCAGTAAAACACAGCCCCCTAATAAATGCTTTTTTTCTCTCTTCATTTTGTCGTCCCCAAGGCACCTCTCAAAAAAGTGCAGGCTGATTTAAAGTCACTGCATAGACTAGCTAGACTTAAATCTGTTAGTCTTTAAGGTGCCACCGGACTCCTCATTGTTTTTGTGGCTACAGACTAACACGGCTACCTCCTGATGCATAGACTAGTGATCACAGTGCTGGATTTTGGCATAACACTGAGAACATCAGGTGTCACCACATATTCTTAATTCAGTCCTATCAACAGTCAATAATACATGGGATTAGTTTCATTTTTTTTATGCTTAGTCAATAAACCAAGTTTAAACCTGTTACAAGTTTACTTGCACCAGGGAACAATTGAACGGTAAGTTCCTGTAGGAAACCTCATGTGCTCAACAAGTATTTGTATAATTAACCCTCACCATCAGAGAGCAGTCAGGGCCGCTTGAGAACCCTACCCCTGCCGTAGGGATCTGAAATATATGCACAGTGTAAGAATGAAGAATTACACACTACAGGTGGCTCTTAGAATGATACATTACAAAACCCATCCTGAGCTTTGCAATACCCACGTTCACGCTTTTTCCTGAGAGGCAACTCCCAGAGGGAAGCCAGTTGAATCTGGTCAGACTTTACGTTTTTGTCAGTAGAGCCTTTTATGCATCTCTGGACAAACACAATATTACACTGATGCAAGGGGGCAAAAGGGGAAAGCATTTCCTGAAAGAAAAAGAAAACAAAAGCCCAGTGTGCTTGCAACACTTTGGTATAGGACATTTGTGTGCATTTACTGAACACTAAGCTTCCACCTTTGTTAAACTGTGATTAAGTGGATTAATAATTTACTATCAGCCAAGCAACCTGTGACGTTGCACTCTATATGATTTTATGAAAGTATGCTGATGAGTGTGAATATAATGTAACTAAAGTATGCTTCATGCAAAAGGTCTCTTGTAATCTACTGAGTGTGGTCATCCTATTTGTATAAATGTATCACTCTTGTATCTGAAACTAGAAATATGAAATATAACTCTGAGGGCCTTTTGTAATTATGCAAAGTGTGGGCCATTAATGGTGGTTTGGAATTTTGATGGCTCCCATTAACCAGGACAATTGACTGTAGGTGGCTCTGTTTTACTTGCAAGTCTTCCTGTATACGTGTGTGCCGGCAAGTGGGTAATGAAGTCTGATAGTGACATGTGATCATGTCGCCTGAACTGGAATCCATCTTTAACCTGGTGTTTTCCCATTGAGAAGGAGGGGTGGGAACCCAGAGGGACAAAGGATTCCCGCCTTATGCAAAAGATATATAAGTGGGTGGAACAGAACAAAGGGGGCTGCAATTATGAGAAATCCCCTAGCTACCACCTGAGCTGGAACAAGGGCTATACCAGGGGAAAGGATTGTGCCCAGACTAGGAAGGCCTCCAGTCTGTAAAAGAAACTTATTGAAACATCTCTGAGGGTGAGATTTTATCTGTATTCAGTTTTATTACAGTATTAGGCTTAGACTTGCGGGTTTTATTTTATTTTACTTGGTAATTCACTTTGTTCTGTCTATTACTACTTGGAACCACTTAAATCCTACTTTCTGTATTTAATAAAATCACTTTTTACTTATTAATTAACCCAGAGTATGTATTAATACCTGGGGGAGGAGGGCAAACAGCTGTGCATATCTCTCTATCAGTGTTATAGAGGGTGAACAATTTATGAGTTTACTCTGTATAAGCTTTATACAGGGTAAAATGGATTTATTTGGGGTTTGGACCCCATTGGGAGGTGGGCATCTGAGTGTTAAAGACAGGAACACTTCTTAAGTTGCTTTCAGTTAAGTCTGCAGCTTTGGGGCACGTGGTTCAGACCCTGGGTCTGTGTTGGAGCAGACGGGTGTGTCTGGCTCAGCAAGACAGGGTGCTGGAGTCCCAAGCTGGCAGGGCAGGGAAAACAGGGGCAGAAGTAGTCTTGGCACATCAGTTGGCAGTTCCCAAGGGGGGTTCTGTGATCCAACCCGTCACACAACCCTAATTCAGCCTCGTCGCATCGTCCTCAGAAATGCTGGGAGAAATCTATCTGTCCACAACAGTTTAATCACTGTTTCTCCTCCTTAAGTCCCCAGATAAATTAATCTTACTTTTAATTGTATAATTCATGCAAAGAACATGCGTTTGTTAGTTCCAGAAAGAGACCATCGCATTTAAGTAACAAAACAGCACGATGGAGGCAAACATTTTCTGCTATTAAAAAAGGGAACATGTTCGACAATAATCAGAGGCATAGCACAAAGCTACTGTACCTAGGCCTGGTCTACACAAGAAAATTAGAGCGGCATAAATACATTGCTCAAGGGTGTGAAAAATCCACCCCCCTGAGCGGTGTAGTTATGCTGACCTAAGTCCACATGTAGACAGCGCTAGGTCAATGGAAGAATTCTTCTGTCAACCTAGCTACTGCCTCTTGTGGAGGTGGATTATCTATGCCAATGGGAGACTTCCTCCCATTGGCATAGATAGCGTCTACATTGAAGCACAGCAGCAGTAGCATTGTAAGTGTAGACAAACCCATAGACAAACTTCCTAGGCATAAAATGATGCTACTTTTTGCATGATCAAGGCTGTGACACAGTACAATATTTGTTAGCAAAGACCTGTAGGTATAAAACTAATGCTCTGTGACTCACTCTCTATATGCCATCTGTAAAGTGCAAGATGCCTACAGCTGAATACTTCTAAAAACCCCTGGAAAAATTCCTTGATCCAATAATACATGTGTGTCCTTACTTGAGACAAAGTTGTCAAAGTGGAAGCTAGGATGTAGGGGCCTTCTAGGGGCAGTTGCTCTAAACATACCTAAAAAACCTAAATAATAAGCAATTTACTACATCCAAATAGTAACAAAAGATTTATAAGCATGTGATCAAAATACTTACAAATGGGCTAAACCCAGGGGTACTTAGACCCATTTTGGTTGGCTCCAGAATGATCAATGAACCCTTTAAGCATTTACTTTTTAATACCCTTAAACAAGCGATGTCACTGCCAATTACTGACTTCAGCACCAAAAACAACAACAACAAAAAGTTAAGGCCTGTTCACCCTTATTTCCAGTCTTAATCCAGGTAATCTTTACAATCTCCTTTCTTCCCCTCCTTCTTGTTGTTCAACAGCTTGCCCATTGCACCTGGGTTCACACAGGCTTTAACACTGCCGTGTGGGTCGGGGAAGGACTCATTTTAAAACAGATTCTCTTTGTTTGATTTAAAACTATCTGCAGTCACCCCTTCTTTTTAGAAACCTCTTTTAGAGCCCTTCTTTTTAGAAACTTCCCCTTTTCTCATTAGTTATTCTTTAACCCAGACATCCTCCCTACTTCTTTCCTTTTGGTTTTATCTCATTATTTCCAAGGCCTTCCTTCTACTTGCTAGTCAGGGCCTTTCTTTACAACGCAGATATATTTCCTTAACCAAACTTAAGCTAACGTTAATTTTTTTCATATTAGACTTATCCTACACTTTCTATTCTCCTCTGGTCCTATTTCAAACATGAAACTTTCACATTTCCTGCGACCAACACGCTACAACTGCACTGCATTCCATATTTGGAGACAGCTCTTTGAAAGGCACCAAAATCCAACAAAAACATCCCAAGTTTGAAGTTTCTCAGGCTCATTATTGTAGACATTGGACATAAGACAAATGTTGCAAGTTTTCCAGTCAGGGGAAAAAAATGTTTTATGTATTTATTTTTATATTGCACGCACACTTCCAACATCAGCCCATTCTCCCCAAATTTAGCAACATCTGATTCTTCTCCCCAAAGGACATTCCTCCTACAATTTTAGAACAGCAGCAAATTACTCTGTGTACTGAAACTGTTTTCGAGACCTTAACTACACAGAGATGACCAACATCTTTAGAATGAAATAAATCAGGTGAGACAGTACAAAACCTGAGTCTTCAACTGCAAATTCAGATGAACTGAATGTTTTGAGGGAGGTAGAATTCCTCTACTCAACTGCAGAATATACTCAGGATACGTCTACACTACCCACCGGATCGGCGGGTAGCAATCGATCTATCGGGGATTGATTTATCGAGTGTAGTGTAGACGCGATAAATCGATCCCCGATCGCTCTCCCGTCGACTGCTGAACTCCAGCTCAGCGAGAGGTGGAAGCAAAGTCAACGGGGGAGCCGTGGCCGTTGATCCTGCCCCGCGAGGACGCAAAGTAATTTTAATTCTATCTAATATACGTCAACTTCAGCTACGCTATTCTCGTAGCTGAAGTTGCATATCTTAGATTGATCCCACCTCCACCCCCCCACCCCCCCGTGTAGACCAGGCCTCAGAGTAATAGAGCAATTAGACCTGAAAAAGCTAGCTCATCTCACCGCCAATGGAGGATTACCTTGTTACACTACACTTTCACATTCCTTGTTCAGTCTAATTTTAAGTGTCGTAGAGCAATGGTGCTTCCACCATCTAATAATTCTTATGGTCAGGAAATATTTCTTTAATCCCAGACCAAGCCTATGTTAAAATGGAATTAAAGCTGAATTCTGGGTAAAATACAGTACAGGGATATTTCAATTATTCCCCCAATCAAGCCTTAATACCCAAGAAATTTGGAGTTAAGCTTAAACTTAAAAGAAATCCTGACATGCTGAAGTATGGAAACAAACAAGCACTCAAAATGACCTTCACTCTCTCTCTCCTATAGTCACAATATGGCTAAAATCATGATAGTGTTTGGGGCCCAACTTAGATTAAAATGATTTCTGAGGACACGTTACTTTAAGGCAGGCCATTCATCTGGTTTTAAACTGAACGGCCCTGTTTTCTAAGGTTTGCCACCCACCCGGCACTGAGGCAAAACCAGTCATGGTTTTGTCTGGTAGCTGACAGAGGACACCATGTTGAAGAGTGCACTACCCTGCCCCTGTGACTGCGCACATGAGGTCACCTGGGCAGGGCAGCGTGCGCTTCAAAATGGCTTGCCAGGTAACCTTGCATGTGCACATGCCAGCATGGGCAGGATCATGCAGGCCCATGTCATTCCTAGAAGTACCAGATTGTCCGGTGTTGTGGGGATCTGTGAGTGGCCAACCTACGTTAATTCCACCTCCCCATGGGAAATTAGGATTTGTCACAATTTTTCATAACAAGTTTGTCATATCAGAAGCTGATGCATAAAATCTCTTTCAGAGGAACTCATGAACAAGTGCCCTCTTTCAAAACAGCCACCATTTCCCATTGTTTTCAATGGGATTGAGATGACACAATGCCCCTCTGGGAAGATGGTGTCTATCCCTTTCTCAAAATGGCTAATTGAGGGCACTCTGTAGCCTCACTCCCAGTGGGAACAATGGTAAATATGGAAGCCATTTTGAAAGAGGGCAGTTCTTTGTGCAAGTCTCTGTATAGAGAACATTCTTCAGCCTCTGCTTGAAGAAACTTTCACTTAATGAATATGAAAAATGACCATTCATTCCAAAAAGTGTAGCCTATAGCCATGATTTCGGTTAGCTTTAACTGAAAGAAAAGTTTGAAGAGTCTGTATCATTCCATTATTAGGACTGTTAGGGACAAAAAATGGTCTGACAAGGTGCCAGATTCCTTAAAGGACACATTTTTAAATGAATTATAACTCCTAAACTAATTAACAGATTTACTTGTAAATTCTCAGCAAATTAATTCTAAACTCTAAGATGAGAACTGTAATTGTAGTGAGATTGCTATGTATGAAAAATATAGTGTAAAGAGATTGAATCCCTACTTCAAGTAACAAAACCAACCTCCCTCCACCCCCAAAACCCATTCAACTCAACCGTCTCTATACAGCTGCAACAGTCTCCTCCATGATGTTCAACCTGAGGATCTCTTCTCTTAACTCTAATTCCAGTACTCCTTGGACTGGACTAAATAAATTTTCTACCTCTGGTATATACTGTTCAAATACTGGTTGTATGTAGTGTTGTTGTAACCGTGTTGGTCCCAAAATATTAGAGAGACAAGGTGCGTGAGGTAATAATATCTGTTATTGGACCAACTTCTCTGGGTGAGAGAGACAAGCTTTCAAGCTACACAGAGCTGTTCTTCGGGTCTGGGAAAGATACTCCCAATGTCACAGCTAAATGCAAGGTGGAACAGATTGTTTAGCATATTCTAATCTGTTCCACCGTGTATTAAGCTGTGACACTGAGAGTACCTTTCCCAGAGCTGAAGAGCTCTGTGTGGCTCGAAAGCTTGTCTCTCTCACCAGGGACGGCTCTATGTTTTTTGCCGCCCCAAGCACGGCAGGCAGGCGGCTTTCAGTGGTGCGCCTGCAGGCAGTCCGCTGGTCACACGGATTCGGCGGCATGCCTGCGGGAGGTCTGCCGGTGCCGCACCATCGGCGTCCCCACCGCCGAATTGCCGCCGAAGCCACGGGACCGGCGGACCTCCCGCAGGCACGCTGCCGAAAGCCACCAGCCTGCCGCCCTCACAGCGACTGGAGGCCGCCCCCCGCGGCTTCCCGCCCCAGGCACGCGCTTGCTGCGCTGGTGCCTGGAGCCGCCCCTGTCTCTCACCAACAGAAGTTGGTCCAATAAAAGATATTTCCTCACCCACCTAGTCTCTTAAATAGGGGTTGACAGTTATTGTCTGTCATACTTCTCCTCCCTCCTCTGTAGTCATTACTGCTTAATCAAGTGGTACTTCTTAAAAATCTCTTACCTCAAAAATTCACTCTCTCCACTCCTTGATCAGTTTTGTTGCTTTTTTCTGAATTCTTCCAGTTTATCAATACCTAAAATTTAATGCAGGGATCTAGGCACGGGCTCAGAGTCCAAGAGCAGTGGGTCTCAACCAGGGTACACGTACCCCTGGGGTTACGCAGAGGTCTTCCAGGGGGTACCTCAACTCATCTAGATATTTGTCTAGTTTTACAACAGGCTACATAACAAGCACTAGCAAAGTCAGTACAAATTAAAATTTCATACAGACAAAATGAGAAAGTCGGCAATTTTTCAGTAATAGGTTGCTGCGACACGTTTGTATTTCTATGTCTGATTTTGTAAGCAAGTAGTTTTTAAGTGAGGTGTAACTTGGGGGGTACTCAAGACAAATCAGACTCCTGAAAGGGGCACAGTAGTCTGGAAAGGTTCAGAACCACTGTCCTAGAGAGCAACAAAGAGTCTTGTGGCACCTTTAAGACTAATAGATGTATTGGAGCATAAGCTTTTGTGGGTGAATGCCCGTCTGACGAAGTGGGTATTCACCCACGAAAGCTTATGCTCCAATACATCTGTTAGTCTTAAAGGTGCCACAAGACTCTTTGTTGCTTTTTACAGATCCAGACTAACACGGCTACCCCTCTGATACTGGTCCTAGAGAGTGAGACTAATTAATGCCTCCTGCTCTGATGCTTGTGATGATACAGCCTAGAAAGTCACATTGGCTTTTTTGTTACATTGCATTATCGGCTCTTCTTAATTATCATCCACGATGAATACATTTAATAGATTTAAATAAGCTGTATAGAAACAGAATACCTACTACAGAGAATGTAGCATGTAGAATGTAGAATAGGTCTATATGTTAAATGACAATGTACATCTGTGCCACAGAGACTGTACACCTCTACGTGTGCACGCATACCTTAAAATACCATAAAAGTTTCCTCAAAGCACTGAGTAGTATCCCACTGACTTTAGTTTGGATACTTTGCCACTGCTCTTTTATTTGTGCAAAATGACGGCAACTTAAAAAAAAAAAAATCAACCGTGGAGAATATTTAATCGATAAGGCCAGTGAGTCAATTGTTAGTTTCCAGTTAACACTTCATTTTCATTCCTGGAGCACATGATGAGGTTTGAGGGCTGCAAGTCATTTGAGTTCTTTGCAACTCAAATGCCAGCGGTGGCGATAACCATTTTCATCCTGAGCATCCCCCAAACCGTTTGCATCATTTACCGCCCAGGACAAAAGCTTCCTTTCATCCCGCACAGCCTGGTAACCCCATACTTCTGGAGGCCAATCAGAGCGCATTGGGCGGCTACACTGGCGCCGCAGCGCAATAGTCTTTATTCCTCTCGGGGAGGTGGAGTACAAGCTGTATCCACGGCGATACAGCGCCGTGCGCGCCTGGCCGGTGCGGACGGGGGGGCGAGTTACGGCGCCGTGCGCGCCTGGCCCGTGCGGACGGGGGGCGAGTTACGGCGCCGTGCGCGCCTTGCCGGTGCGGACGGGGGGCGAGTTACGGCGCCGTGCGCCCCTTGCCCGTGCGGACGGGGGGCGAGTTACGGCGCCGTGCGCGCCTGGCCAGTGCGGACGGGGGGCGAGTTACGGCGCCGTGCGCGCCTGGCCAGTGCGGACGGGGAGCGAGTTACAGCGCCGTGCGCGCCTTGCCGGTGCGGACGGGGGGGCGAGCTACGGCGCCGTGCGCCCCTTGCCGGTGCGGCCGGGGGGCGAGTTACGGCGCCGTGGGCGCCTGGCCGGTGCGGCCGGGGGGCGAGTTACGGCGCCGTGGGCGCCTGGCCGGTGCGGATGGGGGGCGAGTTACGGCGCCGTGGGCGCCTGGCCCGTGCGGACGGGGGGCGAGTTATGGCGCCGTGCGCGCCTGGTNTGGCCGGTGCGGACGGGGAGTGAGTTACGGCGCCGTGCGCGCCTGGCCGGTGCGGACGGGGAGTGAGTTACGGCACCGTGCGCCCCTTGCCGGTGCGGACGGGGGGCGAGTTACGGCGCCGTGCGCGGCTTTATTGCGCTGTAACTTGCAAGTGTAGCCAAGCCCTAATGTGAAAGCGGCCGGGCCCTACCTTGCTCCAGGACTCCCAGCACGGTCACAGCGGCTAGCAGCGCGATCTGATCCAGCATCTTGGTTCTGACGAAAAACCCGGTCCCAGCTCCTGCATGGGAGTGACTGCGGAGTGCGGTCTGCTCGCCCTGCCCGTGTGTACAGCGCCACCGACAGCTATTGCTGCGCGCTAGCAGGCGCTTCCTCCCCGCCGCGCTGGTTAACCCCTGGCGCGCTGCAGCGCTGTCCCCGGACAGCCGGGAGGTGGGGGCCGTGCTCGGCGCGGGGGCACGGGAAAGCCGTGGCCAGCCCTAGGGACCGAGAGCAGAAAAGCAATGTTTTGCTCAGAGCCCTGCACGTGCGGATACAGGCTTGCGAGCCCCCCGGGTTCCCAGCTGTGCGTGGCCGGGGCGCCCCGTCCCGGGGATAGCGCTTTGCTGGGGGGGATCCCGGGGTGCGCTGCGCGGGGGGATCCCCGGGTGCGCTGCGCTTCCCCGCGGGCTCTGCAATCGCGAACGGGGGTGGAAGGACTGAGAGAGGCGAGCCGGGGGTGGGGAAGAGGCAGGAGAAAGGGGCGGGAGCGGAGCCGGGGACAGGGGGGAAACGAGCGCATGCCTGCCTCGAATACTAAGGGGGGAGGAAGTTGTTTTTCCTTTTCTTGCCTAGCTCAAGGAGACTCCGACCCGCAGCAGCCAGGGAGGTTTTGTTGTTGGTTTTAAGCTGCAAACTAAAAGCTGGAATCCCTCCCTCTGCCTTTTCTTTGGGGCTGTTATTCTTGGCCAGCTTGAAATACTTAAATCAGTGGCTCTCACACTGTTGTCCTGGTGCCCACTTTCACACAGCAAGCCTCTGAGTGCCACCCTCCTTATACATTACAATCACTTGTTAATATATTTAACACTATTATAAACCTTGGAGGCAAAGAGGGGTTTGGGCTGGAGGCTGACAGCTCACGACCCCCATGTAATAACTTCGTGACCCCCTCAGGGATCCCAACCCCCAGTTTGAGAACCCCTGACTTAAAGACTGTACCCAAAAGAGTCCAGGTGCTAGCCTGCTCTTGGGTTAGGGATTTTAGGGAGGCTGCAGAGCTGTTTTTCTTCTCCATTACATGTTCCAGCTTTCAGCAGCTTTTTACATCCCACGCAATCCATTTTTTTCCCCTGGCCAAATTCTCAGCCCAGGGAGGAACTGTTAGCATAGCCAATGGGTAGCTGGGGCAGTTGGGAAAAGATTAAATATTTTTTAAAAAACATCGTAGTTTATCAACATTTAAACAGGCAACATTCACTCCTGCTCTTAACTTACACAGTAACATTTTCTTGAAGTAGGCAAAAGTACAAGAACGCACTTTTGAAAATATTACCCATAGTTCTTACGGGTTCTAATTTGGAATCCCCCTTAGTTGCTAATGTGGAGCAACTGTTTCCTTGTTTAAGGAAACAGAACAGTAAATTAAGGAGTAGATTATAGGACAAATAATTTTAGACTGGCATCAGAATCCTCTAAAACACAACTCTAAGATGTAAAACTTGGGTAAAAAGAGTTCCATAACTCTTGAACTATGCTTCTCCTTGACCCACAAGTGTCTAATTTGCTTATAGTAACATGCTAACTTCTTGCTCCAAAACATGGGATGTAAATGGAGATTGATTTTGACTTTTTAAGAAAACAAAATATCGTTCAACATCCACTGAGGATATTTTCCTTAAATTTTGTTGAAGGAGAGGGAAGATCTTATGCCTGAAAGAGCCTCTTAAAAATTCCACAGACGATAGGAACAGTGGCTTGCCAATGACTCAGTGCACCAGCCAGAGCAAAAGAAACAGGCTGCCATCCCCACTGAGGTAAGACTTCATGATGGGGGGAGGGATAGCTCAGTGGTTTGAGCATTGGCCTGCTAAACCCAGGGTTGTGAGTTCAATCCTTGACGGGGCCACTTAGGGATCTGGGGCAAAATTGGTCCTACTAATGAAGGCAGGGGGCTGGACTCAATGACCCTTCGGGGTCCTTTCCAGCTCTATGAGATGTATAATATAATATATGGAGATATACCTAAGTCAGAAGCTAGAAATTGTAGATTATATGTCACTCTTATCAAGTTAAAAAAATTCAGTAAATTCAAGTGTCCAATTGTATTACATCTTTAGGTGTCCCAACATTTTAATAACATTTAGATTTTACCCATTTGAGGTCTCTCTTATAAATAGTATGGGAAAGGTCACTTAGGGCCTGCTCTCACTCCCATTGACTTAAATACAGTAGAGTTACAAACCCCATGGGAAGGGAAGTTGTTCGTAGCTGTGAAATGTTTGTAACTCTAAACAAAATTACAGTTGTTCTTTCAAAAGTTTACAACTGAACATTGACTTAATACAGTTTTGAACTTTTACTATGCAGAAGAAAAATGCTGCTTTTAACCGTCTTAATTTAAATGAAACAAGCACAGAAACAGTTTCCTTACCTTGTAAAAAAAAAAATTAAACTTTTCCCTTTAATTTTGTAGTAGTTTATGTTTAACACAGTACTGTACTGTATTTGCTTTGCTTTTCTTTCTTTTTTGGTCTCTGGTGTTCATAACTCTGTAGAAGCACAATCAAGGTTTAGAATCTGCTGATAAAACCACACTTATTTTAACTGCAGACAAAAGTCATCAGTTTGCAAGCCAAAGATACAGACAAGTAGCCAAGGTCACAGGCAAGAAAGTAGAAAAAGAATTTCAGAGCTAAGGTTGATCGTTTGCATTAGCCCCTAGAGTGCTTGGAAACTCACACGCGTGCACCTATGCTCATCATATAGCTGGGTAGCCTGGAAAGGGTCCGCATTAGTCAACAGTAAGTGATAATGTAATGTCTTTAGTGTGATAATACATTATGATCTGTAACGGAACAGTTCCACTGAGGTTACCGCTGGTGGCTTCTGGACCTGATGCTTTTATTACTCAGACATGAACCGATTGTTAGATCAGGTTCTCCCTGGATGTACAGAGTTGTAACCTCCCCCCACTCCAGCACAAATAAATCAAACAACATCAAAAGGGCAAGAGTTTCAAAGGACACACAGCTGAGGAGAGTTTGCAGGTTGTGAGCAATTAGCTCTGTCGCTATGAAGTTTTTCCTCCACTACATTTGATTGTTTTGGGGATGAAACTAGCTGAAACCAGACTCCTCTCCCCAAGAACTGACTGATGGAGAATCTAGAAGATTGGGGACCCTCATGTCTAGCAGAGATTTCTAGATGTGGGCCGAAGTCACACGTCTTGGCTGTCTGCAGCATCCTCTGGCCAATGGCAGCCCTCTGTTGTAAGGGAGGCTGCAGTGAATTAATTCCCAGTGCTTTTCAATAGTTGGGATAAGCTGGCAAATGAAGGAAGAGCCGCAGGAGGGAGCAGGCCTCTTTTTAATCCACCCTCCACTGTTAAAACATCCCTCCTTCCTTCGGGTTGAGTGGTTGGATGTGGTACACGTGCCACACTATGTAGATCAGACTGATCATAGCCAGTGGTGGGGCATAGACACAGCTGGACGTTGAAGTAGTCTGTGTACCGTTTGACTGGTGCAGGTACGTGTCGCAACTGATGTCTTCAATGTACAGGATCACACTTTCAGCAGCTCGTGCTGGTAGCAGGTGCTAGTTTTCCCTCACTGGAGCCAAAAATTAATGGAGGATGTAATTGATGCTCCTAACCCCTCTAATTTTGGACTCAGAGTAGCGCTGTATGTAATGTTGGTTTAAGTGGTCAGGCTGGTGACTAAGATAAGCCCAGTAATTGTGGGAAATGTTAAAATGCAATGAATTTGAGCATCAACAGGGTAAAGGCCCATAGCAGCTTCAGTGAACAGGGGCCTTAGCTCCCTCACCCCTTCACTACTTCCAAGACAAGGAGCTGTTATGAAATCTTATAGTTAGGACCCTACCAAATTCACAGCCAGAAAAAGCTGTGAAAGCTGGTCTTTTGTGTGCTTTTGCCCTATCCGATACAGATTTCACAGGGGAGTCCAGCGTTTCTCAAAGTGGGGGTCCTGACCCAAAGGAGAGGTGCAGCGGCAGTGCAGTTACTTAGGGGGCTCATGGTATTGCCACCCTTACTTCTGCACTGCCTTCAAAGCTGGGCAAATGGAGAGCAGAGGCTACTGACCGGGCATCCAGCTGTGAAGGCAGCACCCCACCAGCAGCAGCACAGATGTAAGGGTAGTAATACCATACTATACCTTCTTACTTCTGCTCTGCTGCTGGCGGGGGCTCTGCCTTCAGAATTGGGCTCCTAGCCAGGAGCTACCACTCTCCAGCTGCCCAGGCCTAAAGGCAGCACCGGTACCAGGAATGGCAAGGGTAGCAGTACCGCAAACCCCCACCCACCCACATCCTTTTTGGGTCAGGACCCCTACAATTAAACTGTGAAATTTCAGATTTAAATAGTGGAAATCATGAAATTTGTGATTTTTTAAAATCCTGTGACTGAAATTGACCAAAATGGACCGTGAAGTTGGTAGGGCCCCACTTATGGTAAAAGATATGGTGCGGTAACTTGGCCAAAAGCTATCACTCTTATTTCTGGCCCTGTACCATTCACAAAATAATTAAATCCCAACCCAATCTTAACACATTGAAAATAGATGTAGCTCAACAGAAGGAGCTGATACCCTGTACTTTCTTGTATCAAAAACATCTCTGCACAGGAAGTCAGGCTGGATCTTATTTCTATTGAAAGTCCCTAGAATGGTGTTACAAAACTCATTATACAGAAAGAAACTGCAACAGCGCACTTAGTAAATAATCTTTAGATATATCAGCTAATTAAGATTCAGGCTAAATAAGAGGATGAATGCCATCCAAACCAGGTGCCTTGTTTTTCAGCTTCTGCAATGCTTTTTTTACTTCTTTGATTTTTACCTCAGATACATCTATATCTAGGTCTAATGGTTTGTCATTGTTAAATTCCAGTCTTGTAAACTGGTTCTGGTTGGTTTAGCACTTCTTTGAAGCATTCCACCCGTCTATTTTCTTGTTCCTCTGTTTTCAAATTTTTTCCTTGTTTCCCATTTACTGAGACATTTCTGAATTTTGATCCATATCCTATTAACTGTTTCAGGATCATGTAGACTGTTCTGGTACACCTCTACCTCGATATAACGCTGTCCTCGGGAGCCAAAAAATCTTACCGCGTTATAGGTGAAACCACGTTATATCGATCTTGCTTTGTTCCGCCGGAGTGCGCAGCCCCGCCCCCCCGGAGCACTGCTTTACCACGTTATATCCGAATTCGTGTTATATCGGGGTAGAGGTGTATTGTTTCTTTCCCCTGCTTCTTCAGCTTCACTAGCCTTAATTTTTATCCCATTTCACTTATCTTTTTTGCATTGGTTCTTTACTGCTTTATCTAGCTTTCTAGAGGTTTGTTTAGTTTCTTCAGTCGCATGTTACGGTACTAGAGCCTTTTATTGTCTTCTTTTGTCTATAATTTTCCATGTTTCTTCTGAGATCCACTGTTCTTTATTGCTTCCTCTCTTTCTACCTATGATCTTTTCAGCTGCTTCTAAGATAGCTGTTTTGAAAAGATCCCAATATTTTTCCACTGAGTTTTCTTTAAGATCTTTAAGAGCCTCAAACCTGTTCTTGACCTCTATCTGGTGCTCTTTTTGTATCCTGCAAACTTGTAGTTTCTCTGTATTGAATAATCTGAGTATGTTTTCTTTTTGAGTGCTTTAAACTTCAACTTGATGTTTGCTTTCAGCAAATAGTGATCACTCCCTATATCTGATCCTCTGAATACTCATGTCTAACACTAATGTTTTCCACCTCTAACACAGATATAGTCGATCTCATTTTTCAAACAGCCATCTGGTGAAATCCATGTCTTTTTTGTGTATGTTTTTATAGTGGAAGAAAATTGCAGATGCTAAGATTGTTTTTGGCACAAAATTCAAGAAGTCTTGTGCCACTGTCTGTCGTTGTTCCAGTTGTATGTGAGCCGATGACTGTTTCCCAACCTCCTCTTTCATTTCCAATCTGGGCATTAAAATCTCCCATAACCAGGACAAGATTGTGGTTTGGTATTTCTTTAATTACATCGTTCAATTCTGTATAGAATCTCTTTGTCCTCTTCGTCTGCATTGTTTGATGGAGCATATGCCTGGACTATGGTGCACTTCATGTGCCGAGTGTGGAATCTAGCTGCCAGTAGCTTATCTGATATTGGCTGCCAAGTGATTTATTTACAGCACTATTCATGAGGATCCCTACACCTCTCTCATGCTTGGTTTCACATGAATATAACATTGTTTTTTCTCTCGATGCTATCATACCTTGATCTTTCCATCTAACTTCACAAAGTCTTAGTATGTCAATTTTATATCTATCCATTTCTTTGATTACCTGTGCTAATTTTCCTGCACTATTTAAAGTTCATACATTACAAGTAGCTATAGATGTACTCTTTTTGGCCGTCAGAATTGGACCATCGAGTGGGTGACTTCCAGGATCAAGACAGGTGTAAGGCAGGGGTCCATCCTGTCTGCTTTTTTGTTTATGCTAGTCATAGACTATGGATTAAAACAATGTGACAGGGATACATATGGCCTAAAATGGAACAATTCAAGGCTATTTGATCTCGACTTTGCTGATGACATCGCTCTTATCAACGAAGATGCCAACAGACTACAAAAATGCACAAACCAATTAAAAGTAGTAATGGAGAAGATAGGTTTGAGATACAATGCAAAGAAATGTAAAGTCATAGGGGGGGGGAGAGAGATAGCTCAGTGGTTTAAGCATTGGCCTGCTAAACCCAAGGTTGAGAGCTCAATCCTTGAGGGGGCCATTTAGGGATCTGGGGCAAAAATCTGTCAGGGAGGGTATTTGGCCCTGCTGTCTTGATGACCTTTCAAGGTCCCTTCCAGTTCTATGAGATAGGTATATCTCTATATAATAAAAAACTGGAGAAGGTGGACAATTTTACGTATCTTGGAAGTACCATCAGCCAAGATGGTACCAGTTCCAAAGAAACTAAGAATTGGAAAGGCAAACACTGCATTTGGAAGACTCAAAAATATCTGGCAACTCAAAAAACATCTCCCTCAACCCAAAACTGAACAGGTACAAAGCAATTGTTATCACATTAACATATAGCAGTGAGACATGACAATTTACCAAGAAAGATACGCAAAAGCTGGATGCATTTCATCACACGTCTGAGAAGAATATTGGGAATAACAGAGATAGGAAGACAAATAAAGAAGTCAGAAAAATCACTGGACATGGCCCTCTCTCACAAATAGTCTACAAAAGACGACATCAGCGGCTGGGACATATACTGAGAATGGAAAAAGAACGCTTACCAAATACCGCCCTTAAATGGAAGCCAGAAAACACAAGAAGAGAGAGAGGAAGACGGCAAATAACATGGAAATGAACAGCTCTGAACGACATCAAGCACCTCAACATGAAATGGGAAGATTTGGAGAGAAGGGCAGTTGACAGGCAAGGATAGCAAATGTGGGTACTCCAATGTGCAGCAAAGCACGGGATGGACTAAGGTCTAAATAAGAGGACTTTGAAAATACTCAAACATGGAAGAGAAGTTTTGGACTAAAATATGGACCCTCCGATGGCATATTTAGGCAAGTTTTCTAATCATTGGCACTAATCTGTGGTCAAAGTATGAGATGACAGAGGGAGGTTCAGAACTTGGGAAGGCTAGAGATTAAGTTTGTCAATTATTGGAATCTATGTTGTATCAACTGTTTTGATAAACAGGAAACACTAAAAACAACAACTTTAGGTCTGCCTAGTCCTTTCATATGTGATATGGCTCACCATCATTTTCCAATGTTTCGCTTGTCATACAGGAACTCCTCACTTAAAGTCATCCTGCTTAACGTTGTTTTGATGTTAAGTTGCTGATCAAAGTTGTGAAATGCTCCCTTCAAACGGTTGTTTAGCAGCCGCCTGTTTTGTCCACTGCTTGCAGGAAGAGCAGCCCGTTGGAGCTGGCTGGTGGGTGGTTGGAACCAGGATGGACCAGCAGCCCCCCTATCAGCTCCCCCAAGTGCCCTGTGCAGCAGCTGTCCCTCCCCCCACTGCCATGTGCTGCTCCTGCCCTCTGCCTTGGAGCTGCTCCCAGAGACTCCTGCTTGCTGTAGGTGGGGAGGGGGCAAAGAGGGGGGCTGTCAGGGTGTCTCCCCCTCCCCCCGCACCCCACTTACCCCATCTTCCATAGAGCAGGGGGGACACATGACGGAGGGAGGGAGCTTCTAGGCAGTAGCTGCGGGTCTCAGGTCTCAGCAAGCTGATTTAATTAACAAGGCAGTGTACTTAAGCCTGGGGTCAGCTACTTAAAGGGGAAATGCGCATTTTTTCTCTCACACACAGGGTGTGTGTCTCTGTCTGCCCTCCCTCCTTTCCTGCTGCCTTGTAGAGTGTTGTGAGAGTTAACCCTTGAGGGCTCAGTCAATTGCTAGTTCATTTAGCAGTAAGGCATTCCCTGGGAAATATCCCACCCTCTGACTCCTCCACCTCAACCAAGCTTCACAATCATCATCACTGTGTACCAGTATTAAATTGTTTGTTTAAAACTTATATTGCATGCGTGTGTGTGTGTGTGTGTGTGTGTGTGTGTATGTGTATGTATATATATATATAGTCTTTTGTCTGGTGAAAATTTTTTCCCTGGAACCTAACCCCCTCATTTACATTAATTCTTATGGGGAAATTGGATTCGCTTAACATCATTGCGCTTAAAGTTGCATTTTTCAGGAACATAACTACAACGTTAAGTGAGGAGTTCCTGTACCATGCACAACCTGCTGTCATAAGATGAGAATTTAAGATCCATGCTTTCTGAGAAAACGGCAGTGGATGCTGGTATCATCGGAGTGGGCATACACTGACCCAAAGATTTTTTGCTCAGAGCGATGAAGCCTTAAGATCACACACTATTCTAAGCAGAGTAGGCGGCCCCTACCAAAAAGAGATGCAACAAGCCATAGTTAGCCCGAAGAAAAAATCTGGAATAACTTTCCCCATTTCCTACCCCATTCTTTCCCACCCACATCAAGCAGCATTGATATGCTTTGAAGGAAGCAGCATACATTCCTCAGCCAAAGGAAGTCAAAGCATTTAACAGAAGAGGAAGATCAGAGAACTCCACTTCAGCCTTGTGTTTTGATGGACAAGTGCAGGGACTATTGATAACTAGGGTTTTTGCAAAATATATTTTTCTGTGATGTTTATTTCAGAAAAAAATTCCACACTTTTTCCTATCAGTGTCTTTAGTGCAGATTTTGTCATCGAACAGAAGAGACAACACAACAAGTGTTACATTGTAAATTGTTTGAGTCAGCAATTTAAAAAAAAAACAAAACACTTTTGTACTTAAAGTACTAATAACCTCAAGCCTAAATTTTCAATAATTGAGTTGCCCACATTTTGGTACTAGTCTGAAATTTTTTTACCTCCACTGTTAACAGTATTTGTTGTCTTTCAGTGGTTTAAAATAGGGAGGCTGCATAAAGAGCAGCATAACTTCTTCATTTTTGCAAGTTTTACTAATACCACCTTTTACTTTTTGGAAAGTTGGGCACAATTTAAAAGTTCTAGTAGTCAATACCATCCGTAGCAACTCACTGTTAGAGTCTCTCCAAGACAAGTGAAAAAACAAACATTAAAAATCTTTTACACCTAAAATCTGGAAATAAGAGTAGAGAGGGAAGCTTGAAACCAACTCTCTCTCCACTCACCACCATAGGATCTAAGAAAGAAAAGCCATTTAAAAAAGCAATAACCATCACTAACACATAGGATCTAGTTGAATATTAAACTTAAATTTTTCAAATTTAAGTGAAGCCTCTGATGGTTGGCCAGAGAATATCTTTATCCTTCCTCTCTTCGCTCCCACTGCAGTACTGGTCTCAATTTGGAAAGGACTTAGAGGGAAGGAAAGTTATGTTATGAAGACAGACAGAATATGAGCATTACTAATCAAAGCAATAGGTGTCCACAAATCTTCTCCCACCAGGCTAAGGACAAACCTCCCTAAGAACGACAATGCAAAAGTCCTTGCTTAGCTCACACAAAGGTATAAGGTCACAGCCATATGTTTAATACACTAGCAAAATATTTATTTTTATAACGATAAAACAGAAATGAAGGATTTCTTTTTTGGTGTGCACCAGTAATTGTAGTAAAAGAATAAGGGGATTAATGGGCTCTTCATACATTTCAATGACAAAAACACAAAGGTTAACATCAAATTCAATTATTCTCCATTTACAAGCATAAAACTTACCATAACCCCCCAAAAACACATATATAAAGAATTATAGTTTTAAAATCTATAAAAAGTAAAAAATATACAGTCAGAAGATCTAACTTATTCAATCTTTAATATAAAACTGTAAACATTTATTTACACAAAGGAAATGTGTATAACAAAAGTCTGAGCACCCTTTTCAATTGAGTTGTGGTTTTTGGAAGGCAGCGGATGTTGCACAGTGACAATTCTGACCCCCTTCCCAACTACCCAAAACCGCAGTTTATAAATAAAGCCATGGGCGGCTGTGGCTAGGTAAAGGCGAACTACATCTTATTGCTCTGAAGCCGCATCAAAATGGAAAACCCAAGTGCATATATAAACAACTACATGTAGAAGAGTTTAAGGACAACGCATAGCCCATCTTCATCCATGCACTTATGTACATCTAGAGCCCATTTTCAATGTCCACTGAACTGTCTTTAAACACTGTTACAGCAATACCATGTTTTAACAGTTTTATCGTGTTGTGTAGTCAGGGACAAACGTGTGTGTTTAAAAATAAAATAGCAGTCAAGTTCAAACAGTTCTAAACCCAGGTTTAACACCGTTTGCACATGATGACCAAAAGATGTTATAAACCAGTTTGCCTACAACCATGTTTGAAAAGTGTTTAAACAGTACCGTGGCTATCGTAGACAAGGCCCTACAGTCAAATCAGGACACCAGCATGAACAAACCCTCAAGTCATGTAGGGCAATATCCATCAGCTTCCACAACCATGGAGGGAACAGTACCTCTGTAGTTTCTTCTGTGTGAGACTCTATATGTATATAGACACACACTGTCTTTTTTGGTAGCAAGTATGCTAAACAGATCTTCTGTCCCTCAGATTATGGAATAATGATGGATTATATTTTGTTTTAGAACTAACTTCCATGTGTTAAATTCACTGAACAATGTGGAGGATTTCACCACATAATAAACAGGGAAGAAATAGGATTTAAATCCTACCACCCTGTTATTTCTCAGTGTTTGTTAAGTAGGAAGAAAAGTGACATTACAGGATGCCACTGTTAAGAATGAGGTCCCAAGCACCCCCAACAGGAAAGGAAGGCACACTGGTGCAAAGTTAACACATTAAAAAAAAAAAAAGTGTACAATGAATGCCCCTTCTCCCCCTCCCACCCCCCCCAAAAAAAGGTTAATAGGTTCGAAAACTATTATGAAATTTTTCTTGGCCCAATTTTTTGTTTAATGCAATATTAAAACCAATTTTACTAATTCCCCCCCCCCCCCCCAAATTGTTGATACCAGAGAAGTTAGGATTAGTAATTTTAAACCTCAGCTATTTTACCTAGAAAAAAATCTTAAAAACAGTGTCACTAATACCAGTGTCACTGGCACTTACTTCTCATTCAATGATCAACTCCCTATCTTACCTTGTTTTAAATAACCTACAAGGGATTTAATTTGCTTCTGTGGAGTTTCAATCTCTATCTAATTCAATGGTGAAATCCACTAGTCAACATACAGCTATCAACAGCCTCTATATCACCCAAACTCGGTTTAACAGGGCATAATTAACTCACATTAGGTAAATGTGTACGACAAAACTAGGTTCCTGTGTATTTGGACAGGGTTAAATTAAACTTATTAGTGTTAAAAGCAGTTTGTTTTTTTAAAAGTGCAAGTTGTCTGATAAATGAGCTGCAGAGACAGTAAAATATTTTCCTTACTAGAATTAACTTTTATCCTTCACTCCCTCATCTCTTCCCCCCTCCCCCCCCCCAAAAAAAGCTTAAAATCCCCCATGCTTCTGCAGTGCAGAAAGGCTCCTGAAGATACGAGTCTGTGTTGAAGGAAATCCTTTTAATCATAATGCTGGAAAATTTTAAGGAGCTTTACAAAAATGGAAAAAAATTGGCCCACTATATTTTTTAAATGGGGCTTGGAGGGAAAGAGGTATTTGTGCAGCTAAAACAAATAAACTTTATTTCCATTTTAAATTAAAAGTTAAGGCAAGGTGGCTTGTTGGTGAGAGGGGAATATTTGGTAGCAAGTAAAGACTTTAGAACATTGACTGCTCTCATTGCTTTTCGTACCCTGTGTGAGACTGACCCTAACACATCCGGGTGAGGGTGAGCGGTCTCCGTGGGCTTCTGCTTCAAGTGAGATTAGAGAAGGCAATCCACCTATTCACAGAAAGATTATCTAACTACTCACTCCCTCCCCCCCAGTTTGTGAAAGTGGGAGATTTTCACATTGGAGCAACCTTGAAACAAGGTTAGTATTTTCCAGGCTCCCTGTGCTATTACTTGCAGATATTTACATTTTAATAAGGACTTTACACTTCTCAGCCCAGTGCTGCTTTTATGCACTTGATCCTAAAGTGACAAAATCTTGTGCTTATGGCATTACTGTATTTAGTTTTGGAGAAGACTGATCTCACAAAGTCCACATTAGAAATACACTGCAGAAACAAACAGTAAAACAAGATGAGCTGTGATGGGGCAAAGCCCTCATTTAAACACAGCTACCTTTGGAAATGAGTTATGATGAAACATGTGCAAATTAAATTGGTTTATGTTTAAGTCAGATATATTTGAAAAGTTCTCCCATAAGAAAGTCCCTCTATAAACTGAGTAAGGTAAAAGCCAGGAACTCTGTGTCCCTCCACAACAGAGTGCAAACTGGAGCTTGGGAGTCCACAATTAGGGTGACCAGACAGCAAATGTGAAAAATTGGGACAGGGGTGTGTGGGGGGGTAATAGGAGCCTATATAAGAAAGAGACCCAAAAATCAGGACTGTCCCTATAAAATCGGGACAATCTGGTCACCCTATCCACAATCCATTAAGGAAGTCACTAACCTAGGCCAGCTGGCCAGGTTTTAACACTTTCATCTATCACCAGCATTCAGAAAAATTTGCTGTAAATATTATTGTGAAATACCACTTGCTTGTTGAGAGTACAGGCACACACTTCACTGGTGGGGAAAAAGGACTGACTCAAAATAAAGAATGTTTTGCAAATGTACTGAAGTGCACATCCTCTCCTCTGGCAAAAATGAAGTAAAAAATTTGGTAGGGCAATACTGTAGCTAGTAGCATGCCAAGCTGGGAACAATAATCAACTCAAGTATTAGCTGCAGGAGAATAAACCCTAAACACAAAATACTTGCAGTTTTATTTGCTCTCTTTCTGCACCATTGTTGTGGTTTTTTGTTTATTTTTAAATAATTAAAAACCTAAGTTTCAAAACACTGCAAGTGAGATTTCTGAAGGGCTGACTGGGATGCACACAAATTTGCCTGACCTGTTCAAATGTGCACCACAGATGCCACAAAAATAAACCATGGTCATTACAGACCTGCTTGGTGCACCATTATGTGTCGAAGCCTGTTGGGAAGCAGCTCCAGTCCATTTCCCAACTATTTACCTCTAATGCCTGCAAGTCTCTTCAATGCCACAGGTTTTTGGTCCAAGTGTAGTTTATATATCAAAAAAAAAAAAAAAAGATGCAGAAAACCCTCAAGCCCCATTTTAATGATTTCCTAACAACTCATCCAAGTCATTCATCCATTCCTCTGAAGTCCTGTTTTTCAGCAACGAGTCTATCAGGTCTGTGTCACCAGTCAAGCTCTGCAGTCCATTGTTGCCTGATTGGCCACTGTAGGCAAAAGGCAGCTCCTGACTGGTTGTCCTCACTGAGTAACCTTGAGTACAGTGCAGATTGGCTCTATTGGGCAGTTGCTGATTTGGATTCTGGCCAAAAGCAGTCAGATCTGGAACAGCCTGGCTCATGCTAGGCAAAACTTGTTGCGAGGGTACCTGCTGTTGGGTAGGTGGGTTTGTCCTCTGCTGTGCACCTAAAGATGACAACAACTGCCCAGAGACAGCAGGGTTCATGGAGGCCATTGATCTGCTGGTGCTTAGGCTTACCTGAGGCATCCCTGGAGCAAACTGCTGGTTGGCCATCTTTAGGTGAGTTTGCTGCATGTGGAAAGTGGAGCTGGCAGTAAATGACCCTAAGCCACCATTTCCTTGTGTCTGGTTATTCATATTAGGCATACCTTGGTGTTGCCAAGATGGATTTTGGGCACTAATAGCTGCTGGCACTCTTGCCATCTGTGGCTTGGCTATGGTTGGATTCAGTGCCCCCTTATTGTGCTGCTGAGAAATGCTTGGGTTTCCCAGGGTGCTCTGCCCATACCCAGCAGGAACAGAAGTGCCCTGACCCAAGCTGGGCTGCCTTTGCATCTGTAGTTGTCCGTTGGCACTTTGATTTGCATGCTGTGTAATAATTTGGGTCATACCAGATGTCATGCTGTACAGCCCCCCTCGCTGAATGTTTTGCATACTAGTGTACTGAGTCACACCTCGATCCTGCTGACTGGAGCCTGATTGGAGAGGAGGAACAGAGCTGTGTCCAGGTCCAATCTGAATCATGTTCTGGGTCTGAGAAAACATCCGTGGACTGCTGGAGTTGGACTGTCCTAAGTTACTTACCCCGGTCATGGCTGGAGAGGACCCTGTAATACACAGTGATATTTCTACGTTAACTGTTTATTTCAGTTTATCCAGAGCCTATCTAGACCTTTAGACGCTATTTCACATATACGTAGTAGATGCATTTAACATACACACACACACTATAAATGGGAAAGTTCTATATTACATCTTCCCCTGTATGATCAGTCTTGTGGTATGTCAGTAAAGAAGCTTCCAACTGCTGCCCCATAAGTAAGGTTGCGAGTTGGTCATGGATTTCATGACTTTCTGTGACTTCTGCAGCGGCCAGAGCACCTGGCTCAGGGACAGCTCAGGCAGCCCCTGCACCAGTCACACTGGCTGCTGCTGGGGCAGTCTCAGGCCACCACGCCTGCCGCCCAGCAGCTGCAGAGTTTGGGTGTGGGAGGAGGCAGGGGGTTGGGGTCCGGGACGGGGTGAGGCAGGCTCTGAGTGGCACTTACCTAGGAGGCTCCCTGGAAGCAGTGACATCCCCCTCACTCAGCTGCTAGGCAAAGGCAGGACCAGGCAGCTCTGCATGCTGCCTCCGCCCAAAGTGCTGGCTTCGCAGCTCCCATTGGCCTGGAACTGTGGCCAATGGGAGCTGCGGGGACAGTGCCTGTAGGCGGAGGCAGCCACACCTCTGCCTAGCAGCTGAGCGAGGGCGATGTTGCCGCTTCCGGGGAGCCCCCCACATAACCACCAGCCAGAGCCCGCCTCACCCCATCCCGTGCCACAACCCCCTGCCCTTTCCACACCCAAACTCTGTTGCTGGGGGGCGGGAGGGTGCTGAGGCACGGAGCCAGGTAGGGAGCGTGCCGGCCCCCCCAGCAACAGCTGGGGTCCAGGGCTGCACTCTGCCCCCGCCCCCCCCCCCCCCCGTTTTAGTCAGGGGTATGTAGTAAAAGTCATGGACTAGTAACAGGCCATGAATTTTTGTTTACTGCCCGTGACCTGTCCATGACTTTTACTAAAAATACCCCTGACTAAAATGTAGCCTTACCCATAAGTCAGTGCTCGCTACTGATCGACACGCACAGGTGTGATTATAACAGATCAGCAGCAATTTGAATGCCACTTCTTTTGGAGAAGGCAGAAACCAAGATCACAAGGGCCAGATTTTTAAAGGTGTTTAGGCTCCTAAAAATGCAGACAGGTGCCTAGTGGGATTTTCAAAAGCACCTAGGAATCTAACTCTTATTGAAATCAATTGGAGTTATGCATCGAGGCGCTTTTGAAAATCCCACTAGGAGCCTATTTGCATCTTTAGGCTCCTAAAGACCTTTAAAAATCTGACTCAAAGTGCCTATTGCAGGGCTAATGAGATAGAGATCTAGGTCCTTCACATCAGAGTTCATGTCCGTGAAAGTGCTCTGAACTGGGAGAAGAGGGTCAACATGCTGAAATATAGCATCAGGCTGAGAAGGAGGGCAGACTCTCCAACTTGTTCATCTAGAGTGTATGCTAATAATCTAACTCATCATTAGGGTATATGCCAAATCATCTCTTTTACTGAGAATACATCTGCTTTATCTGTTTCAGTTTGAATGTTAGGACTTTCAAACCAGATAATACATCTATTTTCAGTTGAGTACCTTTTGGATTTTCATACTGAGGCATTCACTATGCATCAACACGCAAGACTGATATAAGCATGATGAATCACAGGAATAAGCAATATGCTCAGTAAACTACCAAGAAGGTGGCTCCTTTTTAACTCTACTTAAAAGCATTTATGCAGAACAACAGCTCCCTCTCCCCCAGTTCGAGTCCAAATGATATAAAGAGACAAGAGAAATAAATAAAGAAGTGTACAGAAAATAATTCCTAGAAATAGTTTCAATGCATTTTCTGCAATGAGATATAAAAGGAGTCCCAAGTCCCTCTTTCAAATTTGTTAAACTGAGGCAGCCACTCTTACCAGAAAAGCTGGGGGTCAATGTTTTGAATTCAAGTGCAAAAATTTGCTAGTTTGAATGGTAAGGCTTTCAAAGCATTAAACCAGTTATCAGTGAAATATATCATCAAAAAAAAAGTTCAGAAGTGGAGAAAGTCCGTTTTTTGCCATGCTTATAAGCAAAGAGGAGGTACATATTTTATCACGGTTACATCCAGGCATAACTATAGTTAACATGACTATAGGATAGAACCAATGGTGTTTTTAACGATGCTGTAACTCTTGCAAATTGTTACACGCTCAGTATTTCTAACTGATCTATCACTGCATTTCTGGTGGTAGTGGTGGGGAGAAATAAGTACTGCAACGCTCAGACTGAGGGACAATACTCACCGCCTATCCTACATACCAATTTCTTCTCTTATGCCTGTATCAACTTACTTCTGTTACTTATCTTGAGGAAATAATTGCCTGGCCATAGAAGCCACATTTCATATCACTGACTAAGATGTTGCATGTTACCATCCATGAGCATTATTAATATAATGGTAGCTTGTTTATATTTCCACATTAAGAAGTTGCCCTTCAGTGGGGATACTGGAGGTGAGTGGAGAGCAGGGCAGAAGGAGGAAGGAAATTAGCTATTTTTTTAAGTTCTTTTACCTCCAGAGAAAGTGAGTGGACCAATACCTGCAGACATATTTATACTCAAAGCAGTTTCTTGCCCCAATGCAGAGGAAGCCTCTTTCTGGTACAAAAAGATGGGTGATTACTGGCTTCCAATGTTTTCACATCAGTTATGCTATTCCACCTGACCAGAAATTACACCTTCTTGCTACCAGCATTAGTACGCTAACAGATGTAGCGAGTTCCACCCCTCACCCCCACAAATAAATGCAGACTATCACCCTAAAATGCAGAGGATCAGAGCTTACATTCCTCACTCAAATCAGCAGGGATAAGAGTGTTGTGGATGCAAAAAAATCAGGCTCTTTAGTGGGGAAAAATGGTTCTTGTGTTTTTCTTATGAGGCCCTGGGATGAATATAGGGAGTGATGCCGTTCAGCTTCAGAAAGAGCTGTATCCTTCATGTATTGGAGGCAAGGTAACTATAATTTGGGGCCTCTGTGGGAAGAGGAAGGAGGAGAAAGTCGCTAGATCTCCAAGGACCCTTGGGGAAATGTAAAGACATTTAAGAATGTTCATGCCATCCCTTATCCAAGCATTACAGACTTATTCCTAGAGGTGTATTAAAGAGTTGGATACTTAAGTTGGCATAAAAACATTCAATTAATGTATGTGGGATAGGCAGTTTTGTTAAATAGCAACTGAAGTCAGAGTATATATCAAAAACATTTAAAGCGTACCAAAGGTGGTACCAAAAAAATATTAACAAGTTATGAAGTCCAGGGACTTTGAAGACACCCTACGTTTATTCCCAAAGAGCAATCTCTTTTCACCATTAATTCAAATCTCATGTTTGTTTACCTGTGAACTGTCCAACCTGCTGCTGGTAAGGGTTCTGTGCCTGATCTTGGTATTGAGGGGGTGGTCGGGTCAGGTGCCGCTGGAGCTGCTGCTCTTGTTGGTGCCGCTTTTCCTACGAAAGGTTCAATAAAAGAGTTAGAAAAAAAGAATCAACACTTAATTTCAACTGTGACTTCAAAGCTATCTATGCTTTGTTCAGAGGTCTGATAACTATGGGGGCTTTAATAGTGTTATATAGCCAACCCAGAAGAATACTCTCTCTTTACAGGGGTCAAGTGCAATAATTTTTATTTAAAAGAGGAAGGGACAGGAGGGCAGATTAGTAAACAGTGGTTGACAGAATTCTGATAAACTCAGGGGAAAAAAAAAAAAAATGCACCAGCTGAAAGCCAGGATGACAAAAACATGCATCAGAGGTTGCTGCAATGCGTATCTAAATGCTCTCAGATGCTAGGAAAACGGGAATGTCAGTCTTTCAAACACATGCCTATTCAGTAAATAGGCCTGAAGAGCTTTGTGTAAACTCAAAACCCTCTCTCTCTCACCTACAAAAGTTGGGCCAATAAAAGATATTACCTCACCCACCTTGCCTCTCTAATATTCAGTAAATAGCCATTTTCAGTAACATTTCTGAAAACACTACAGGGAAAAAATGCACTTTTACGCAACTTCCCCCACTATCAATATGTCTCATTTTAAAGGGGCCCCGCAAAACAGAAAAGTGAATTTTCTTATTTTTATTATGTATCAAGACGACTGAAAGGTTGTTTTAAACGATTTTTCCTGCCTCTGCCTATCCCAGTTTTCCTAAAAGACCATGAAACCTACTAGTTCTCTAGCTATGATAGAGAACCCATACCAGTGATGTTATTCACTATTTAAGACTGTTTTAACAGTCCATTTACTCAGCTGGAGGAAAGCTCTCCATTAAAGAGTCAACAACCCTGCCTCTTCAATTTGGTGGAGAAAGCTCCCAGTCCACACCCAAGTCATCTAACAAATCCACCAGCAAAAGTAGGGAACCAAGAGTTGGCATTCGGGGGAAGTTGGGTGGGAGGGAGGAATGAAGGGTATTAAAAAAAAAAAAAAAAAAGTTCTTTCAGGCTCTCTTTGAAGATCACAAACCCAAAGGGGTGCTGACTCGGTCAGAGGCACATTTGAGAGTAAGCACCGCTGGCCTTTCTTCTGGGGATTGGTCTTGAATGGCCAGGGAATTCTGGGAGACAGTCTCTAGGAGGGAACGATGTAAATTGTAGTCCCAGATCCTGCAACTGCCAGGCTATATTAAAAAGCTACCCCTGGCTCCGAAGCTGACAGATCTGGAGTGAGGCAGAGGAGAGGCCTACAGGAAAGGAAGAAAAAAGGACTCACATCGAGAGGTAGGCATTTGAAGGAAAGGCCTGCAGGGCAATACAGCAAGGGTATAGGGCTGAGGCCTGTAGTTGGGCTGTATAAGTAGGAGCATTGTCAGCAGATGGAGGGACGTGATCATTCCCTTCTATTCGGCATTGGTGAGGCCTCATCTGGAGTAGTGTCCAGTTTTGGGCCCCACACTACAAGAAGGACGTGGAAAAATTGGAAAGAATCCAGCGGAGGGCAACAAAAGTGATTAGGGGGCTGGAGCACATGACTTGTGAGGAGAGGCTGAGGGAACTGGGATTATTTAGTCTGCAGAAGAGAAGAATGAGGGGGGATTTGATAGCTGCTTTCAACTACCTGAAAGGGGGTTCCAAAGAGGATGGATCTAGACTGTTCTCAGTGGTACCAGATGACAGAACAAGGAGTAATGGTCTCAAGTTGCTGTGGGGGAGATTTAGGTTGGATATTAGGAAAAACTTTTTCACTAGGAGGGTGGTGAAGCACTGGAATGGGTTACCTAGGGAGGTGGTGGAATCTCCTTCCTTAGAGGTTTTTAAAATCAGGCTTGACAAAGCCCTGGCTGGGATGATTTAGTTGGGGTTGGTCCTGCTTCGAGCAGGGGGTTGGACTAGATGACCTCCTGAGGTCCCTTCCAACCCTGATATTCTATGATTCTATGTATGCTTATTTAGGGGCCTGACTGCCTGTGAGGGAGAAAAACTCTTCAAGCTCTGTGCCAATGTGGGAATACGGCTAAAGGAACTGATACTAAGGGTAGTAGAGAGTTTACAGCTGCTCTAAGCTGATGGAAGAGAGCTCTTCCGTTGGCTTAACTAGTTCCATATTAGGAGAGATGAAAAAGACGGACTTTTCAGCTTGGAAAAGAGATGACTAAGAGGTGATATGATATAGGTCTATAAAATTCTGAATGGTATGGAGAAAGTGAATATGGAAGTGTTATTTACCCCTTCACACAACACCAGAACCAGGGGTCACCCAAATAAATTAATAGGCAGCAGGTTTAAAACAAAAGGAAGAACTACTTCATACAACGTACAGTCAACCTGGGGACCTCGTTCCAGGAGATGTTGTGAAGATAAACTATAACTGCGCTCAAAAAATAATTAGATAAGTTCATAGAAAATAACTATCAATGGCTATTAGCCAAGATGATCAGGGATGCAATTTCATGCTCTGGGTGTCCTACACCTCCAACTGCCAGAGGCGGAGAGTGGACAACAGGGGATAGATAACTCGATAATTACCCTGTTCTTTTCATTCCCTCTGAAACATCTGTCATTGGCCACTATCAGAAGACAGGATAGTGGGCTAGACGGACCATTGGTCTGACCCAGTATGGCAGTTCTTACCTGTTCAGCTAGGAGCTGTTGCTGCCTCTGCCCTATTAGGAACTGCTGCTTCTGTTGCTCCATCAGCAAATGCTTTTGTTGCTGCTTCTGCTGGTCCAGTAACATCTGGTGTTGCTTCATTACCACTGCTTGCTGCTGATTGCTGAGATAGGCTGTGTTGTTATGGTTACCTGCCATGGAAACACTGGAAGGCTGAGCACTGACACCAGGGCCTGGGACAGAAACAGGAACACGAGGAACACTGGGAGAAGGGTTTTGATCCTGCAGAATATAAATAACATCAGTTATAGGAGTAGCTTGGGTACTACTGAATCTACAAGTGCTATATGAACATATTCAGGTCAGCAAGATCATCACTCATGACAAATGATTACATAACTAGAGAATGGCAAAGTACTTTTATTACTTTCTCTCTTACAGGACAAAAGTCATATAAAATATCCCTAAGAAAATAGACACTTGGCAAGCCATATCCATTTTTGTGTTTTCACAGTCGATTAATAAAATTCAATGTAAAAATCGAGTGTAAAATAAATCTAGCAAAATATTTTTAATTCTCAATCTATAAAGCTTCAGATTAACCCATGACAATACCAGATTAACTGCGTGGGAAACAAAAAGAAATACAAGGTGGCCAAGGAGAAATGTGTATCAAGGGCTATGCATGAATAAAGTGATTAGAGGAAGATCTGGAGCTACACAACATTCATGGAGAGAGACTGCAGTGTCATTCTTTTACAAACAGCAAAGAATCCTGTGGCACCTTATAGACTAACAGACGTTTTTGCAGCATGAGCTTTCGTGGGTGAATACCCACTTCTTCGGATGCAAGTAGTGGAAATCTCCAGGGGCAGATATATATATGCAAGCAAGAAGCAAGCTAGAGATAACGAGGTTAGTTCAATCAAGGAGGATGAGGCCCTGTTCTAGCAGTAGAGGTGTGAAAACCAAGGGAGGAGAAACTGGTTCTGTAGTTGGCAAGCCATTCACAGTCTTTGTTTAATCCTGAGCTGATGGTGTCAAATTTGCAGATGAACTGAAGCTCAGCAGTTTCTCTTTGAAGTCTGGTCCTGAAGTTTTTTTGCTGTAGGATGGCCACCTTAAGATCTGCTATTGTGTGGCCAGGGAGGTTGAAGTGTTCTCCTACAGGTTTTTGTATATTGCCATTCCTAATATCTGATTTGTGTCCATTTATCCTTTTCCTTAGAGACTGTCCAGTTTGGCCGATGTACATAGCAGAGGGGCATTGCTGGCATATGATGGCGTATATTACATTGGTGGATGTGCAGGTGAATGAACCAGTGATGGTGTGGCTGATCTGGTTAGGTCCTGTGATGGTGTCGCTGGTGTAGATATGTGGGCAGAGTTGGCATCGAGGTTTGTTGCATGGATTGGTTCCTGAGCTAGAGTTACTATGGTGCGGTGTGCAGTTACTGGTGAGAATGTGCTTCAGGTTGGCAGGTTGTCTGTGGGCGAGGACTGGCCTGCCACCCAAGATTTGTGAAAGTGTGGGATCATTGTCCAGGATGGGTTGTAGATCCCTGATGATGCGTTGGAGGGGTTTTAGCTGGGGACTGTATGTGATGGCCAGTGGAGTCCTGTTGGTTTCTTTCTTGGGTTTGTCTTGCAGTAGGAGGCTTCTGGGTACACATCTGGACCAGACTTCAAAGAGAAACTGCTGAGCTTCAGTTCATCTGCAAATTTGACACCATCAGCTCAGGATTAAACAAAGACTGTGAATGGCTTGCCAACTACAGAACCAGTTTCTCCTCACTTGGTTTTCACACCTCTACTGCTAGAACAGGGCCTCATCCTCCCTGACTGAACTAACCTCCTTATCTCTAGCTTGCTTCTTGCTTGCATATATATACCTGCCCCTGGAGATTTCCACAACTTGCATCCGAAGAAGTGGGTATTCACCCACGAAAGCTCATGCTGCAAAACGTCTGTTAGTCTATAAGGTGCCACAGGATTCTTTGCTGCTTTTACAGATCCAGACTAACACGGCTACCCCTCTGATACTATTCTTTTACAACACTTCCCCCATGCCTCACACAAATGAATGGCCCTATGTATGCTTCTACACAGCTAGGAGCACACTGCCAGGTATTAACAGAAAGGTGTAGGGGGAAAAAAAATCCACAAATCACCACTCTGACATCCTACTAGTATCCAGGTAGTGGACTAACTATTAATCTTTATTCAATCCTCCAGAACTTCAGTGCGGTTTTCAAAAGCATGTTGTAAGCCATTAAGTACAACATGCATCTGTGCTCCCAGAACCTTCTTTTGAAATGAACAAACATTTTTAATTGTACCCCCATTAAGGTTATTTGGGAAATTTATTATAGGCACACAGAGATTAATTTAATTTAGTAAACTATCAGGAACTATAGGATGTGATTAAGCAAGACAAGATACCAATTCTGCAAGAATTTATACATTATTAGTTCCACTGAATTCTACAGCACTACTCATGTATTTGCATTCTCCACTAAGCCCCTGATTCTGCAGATAGCCTTTCCAGTATAATCCTCTCTCCACCATAGGCTTTTGCTTCCTTGATTAGGCTTCATTCAACATTAATTACTCGCAGCATACCACAACTAGTTTGAAGTACACAAACTTTTTACATTTACTTGGGTGGCAGCATTTCAAATGAAGACTGCATAAAGCAAATTTGAGATACATTCTATCTGAATGTGAAATTATACCTAGCAGATACCAACACAAATATTACAGTAATCCTGCTTCTTTCAATTTCTGATTGTACAACTGAATTATTGTTAACCAGATAAAACTATCTGTTAATAAGGAGTTGGGAGTATGGGGGTGGGGGAGGGGGGAAGAGAGAGAGTATTTTTTTAAAAACTAAAATGTATAGTCCAAAAGCATGATTTTTAATGTCCTGAGCCATTAGATGGTCTCTAGAAGAGCTGACAAAAAAATAAATAAAAAATAAAAATAAAAAACAGACTAACAGTACAGAGACAAGTTTGGGTCTTTAGTTTAGCATCCAATATTTACTGTTTGATATTCTTGTATTTTCTCCACGTAGCTGAAAACTGCAGTGTGAAACTCTGCTCTTTTAGGAGTAGGAGACTTGAATGAACATAAGTGCTACCTATAAAATAGCAACAATATCAGAGAAGTAAGACAAATACTAAGTCTGCTTTGACAGTTTTACAGGTAACCACATCAAAAGTCTTATTTGCAGTTCCTATGGTTACCTTCAGACATCTTCCAACCCCAGCTTTAATCTTGATCATATTTTTTTAATCTTGATCATAATCTTGATCACACAATTTTTTTTTAATTAAAGTGTCAGATACTTGGGGTGTGGGGCCAGCTCCTCTACTCCCCAGTTAATCAGATACTGTGAACCAAAAGTAATTGATATTGCACTGTATAAGGGCCGGTCTACACAAACTTGCAGCAAATTAACTAGATCTGTTTTAATTAGCATCTTTTGTTATTTCAATGCACATCAGTGTGTGGAACAGCCTCGAGTCAGCAAACATGACAAAACCGCTGCTGAGATGTTACTTCCCCCCATTTTATCAGTGCCGTGTTAAAAGTGACTTACAAAGGAAAAAAATTGGAATGATGCCTTCTTGCTTTTGAAGAACCATAAAGTAGCTCTAATTTACACAAAAAAAATTCTGCTTGGTCTTTACCTTACAACAGGGTTGTGCAAGCTTTTTGGCCCGAGGGCCACATCTGGGTATAGAAATTGTATGGTGGGCCATGAATGCTCATGAAATTGGGGTGTGGGAGGGGGTGAGGGCTCTGGCTGGGGGTGCAGGCTTCGGGGTGGGGCCAGAAATGAGGAGTTCAGGATGTGGGAGGGGGCTCTGGGCTAGGGTGGGGAGGGGTGCAGGCCTCCGACTGGGGGTGCAGGCGATGAGGGGTTTGGGGTGCAGGAGGGTGCTCCGGGCTGGGACCGAGGGGTTCGGAGGGTGAGAGGGGGAATCAGGGCTGGGGCAAGGGGTTGAGGCGGGGGTGCGGCTCAGGGCAGTGCTTACCTCAAGCGGCTCCCGGAAGCAGCAGCATGTCCCCCCTCTGGCTCCTACGCGGAGGCGCAGCCAGGTGGGTCTGCTGTGCACTGCCCCATCCGCAGGCACCGCCCCTGCAGCTCCCAGCATAGGAGCCGGAGGGGGGACATGCTGCTGCTTCCAGGAGCCGTGCAGAGCCCCAGACCCCACTCCCCAGCAGGAATTCGAGGGCTGGATCCAAACAGACGGCTGGCTGAATCTGGCCCGCAAGCTGTAGTTTGCCCACCCCTGCCTTAGAAGTGTCAAATCAGGTCTTTCCTGTTTTTTGATTGAGGTAATCTTGAAGGACCATATTACTGGATTAAGAGCTCAACAGCCTTTAGCTGGAGGGACAGGCTTTTAAAAAAATTTTAGAAGATCTTTTCTCTCAACTGTTCAACAAGCATGCGTGTTCTAGGTATTAAACATCAGTTTTAAATATTCTGACAAGTCATCCTCAATTGCACAGATTTGTATTTGTGATACCATTTGTGTATTTGTATCCTATTAGTTCTGCAGTCTTCCAGGAATAACAGGGTAGACAAGACATGAATTTTTAACGTAAAACAAGCACTACAAGCCTTTTGGGAAAAAGCATTAGTACACCATAAAGCAAAAGAGGACAATAATTTTTTTCCTTTGCAGGTCACCTTTTATGCTGCATATTGTACTCCTGGGGGAATTCTGCGCCAAAAAATTAAAAATTCTGTGCACAATATTTTAAAATTCTGCATATTTTATTTGTCAAAACACTATATAATCATGGCAGTTTCAGTTATTTTGGTAACTTATTTCAAAATATCAGTCAGCAACTATGTCTAACAAAAATTCCCCCAGGATTAGAGAGTTAAAGAAAGGCCCTACAACAACCCAGTTCCTGGTTCTTCCCCCTCCCTCAGTCCAGACATCCGCACCCCGTCCCTTCCCCAGAGCCCAGCCACAGGGCACCCCCCCAGCTGAGACACTCACACCCCCTTCACCCCAGGGATTTAGAGGGAGAAACAGCATGATGCTGGATCCCAGGCTTGTATGGAGTTTCCTGCATGGTGCCGCATTCCTGCAGCTGCTGGGAATCCTGCAGCTCCTCCTCCCCCAAGCAACATCATCTATTTGAGAGCTGGGTGCTCTGCTGGGTCCAGCAACCCCTAGTGGCAACCAGCAGCTCTGCAGCCCATCTTTGCAAAGGAAAAAGGAAATTCTGCGCACAACATTAATTCTGTGGAAATTCTGCATTGTGCATTGGCAAAGAATTCTCCCAGAGTAATATTGCCTCAGGTAGACAAATGTTACCACTGTTAATTTCCACTGGGGGGGGTGGGGTGGTGGTGCAGGGGAGAGAGCAAGGGGGGAGGCTACAAACCTCTCCAACAGCTGAGATTTAAGATAACCAACCTTGGGATTTCACTAAAAAAACAGTCCATTTGTTCTCCCAATGGCCCCCAACTACTCATATGAGCCACAACACCCTCAGAAGTCAAGAATACCCAGAAGGAAACAGACCTGAGGTCTTCAAACAAGTCACTCGAGAAGAGGAAACATTGATTGAAAGGAAAAGGTAAGGTTTCTTTGAGAATTATTTTTAAGTTTTAAACAAGAAATTATTTTAGATAAATGTTAAAGTTTTCAAGTATCTTTACAGATAGTGACTTTTATATTAAGGAATTTGGTTCCCACATGGTGTATTAAGTTGGAAATATATCTTACCAGCCTAGCTATTAGTATTAACTATTAGACACTATACTCAATGAAAAATTTGGTTATTTCTAGATGGTTTTTCCTTGGTCGTGTCTTTGTTTTGCTTGCTTTAGAATGGAAAATTAGGATATTCAGTAAACTGTATTTCCAAATAATTGCAACTAATAATTTGATCTAGTCCTACCCACCTAGCACTCCAAGATCTGTTACTTTACAATGGTAACAGCCCCGAACATTTACCTGGCTGTGTGGTACTAGAGGTCTGTAGGCAATATTTCCAGGCTTCTGCTTCATCAGGAACATCCCATTTTGTTCTTCGCTCATATGAGGCAGTGGCGGTTGCTGGCGTTGCTGCAGATATGCCAACATAGATGTCTTGTTCTGGCCAGATACTGGAACTCCTTGCTCACACTCTGCTTTGTAATGTGAAAGGGGTTTTGTGTTGCCATAATCTAGCATGGAGCCTTGGCTATTTACAGGGTTCTGGTTCAGGCTGTTTGGCTGATGACTCAACATAGTCACATGGTAATTGCCTCCATTCCTGGGAGAACTCTTATTTGCCATACTAGGAATTATGAGTTTCTGGTTATTGAAGTCCTGTTGGTAAACTGAAGGGCTGGTGGGATTGTCCATTGTGTAGGGGACACCCAATGGACTATGAGAAGGTCCAGACTGCTGCCAGCTGGACATCTGACTGGTTTGGTGGACTTGTGAAGCCTGCTGCTGGTTCTGCAACATCTGGTCTCTCTTCTGCTTAGCAGCCATCTGTTGAAGTTGGTGAGCAGAGGACATTTCTTTGGCATTTCCTGTGCCCTGTCCAGATAATAATACATTGGGTAGAGGCCTCTGCACATTTTGAGACTGGTTTGATGCCTGCATCATAGACTGGTTAGGATTTTCAGTCACTGGCTGACTGGAAGACTGGAACATAGTCTGAGAGCCCCCAACTGCTGGAGAAGCAGCACTAACAGATACAGAGGAGGCTCCAATGAATGTTGGACCTGAAGAAGTGGATCTGACTTGTGGAGACCCCATCTGCTGTTCCTGCTCAAAGGCTGCTGGGGAAAATTCAGTCTTTATGTTAATGTCTTGTGGCAATGGAGTTTGTGCAGCTGAATTTGAAGAATCTGCATCCTTCTTCTCCTCAAAGTCTTCATTAAATAGATCCTTCATGTCTTCATCGGGCACTGATCTATTAAGTTCATCAATGAGCTCCTTCCATTCCTGCTCATTAAGATTAAGATCAGGCATCAAGTTGTTCTGAGATATAGAACCGCCTGCTCCAGCAATCATACAAGGAAGGTCATCCACAGGCTCTTGCTTGAGCTCTTTGTTCAAACCCAAAGGAAATGAGTCATCAGCATCACTACGCCCATTCAGCTGAAGGTTAGAATCTGGAAGACACTTTTTATTGATGCTGTCCAGTCCCATTGAATGCTTTCCATTGAGCTGTAAGGTATCTCCACCGGAAGATTTCTTGTCAAGTTGATGTAGTGGGGATAAAGGAGGTACGCCATTGGAGGAGCCACTTACCCCACCAAGACCATCCTCACGACGTAATTTCTTGGACACAGAAAACATATCCCCATATCCATTCTGTTGATCTCCATTCTGAGGGGAAGCAGCACTATCAAGTTTTCTTTTCACCGTCTCATGGAGCTGCTGGGGGAAAAAAGCCAATTTTAAATATTTTAGTTTTATCTGTTTCACTACAATATGACCATTATCTCCTATCATATCAATAGCTAGTCCAGCTCTTTCTATCCTCAAACATCCAAAGGCTAAAGTTTCTACTATAATAGCACACTTCATAATGAGTGAATGTTTCTGAACCAACCGATTTTACTCAGCACTTCAGGATATGCTGAACACAACAACTCTTGAACACAAGAGCAGCTTACAAAAATGGAAGATAGGTCTTTCCTCTGCCATGAACAAGCTCTTTTGCAAGCCATCTTCCTAAGGAAATCTTCTGCTCAAGAAAGATTAGGCCTTTAAAATTGTCTTAAATCATAACTTCCTGCTTTGAACAACGGAAGCAAAAAAAGCTAAAGAATTTAAAACCTACAGACAATGAAGAAAAAAAAGTGTATAGAAAATTATTAAACCTTTCCCTCTTCAGAAATCTAACGTATTGATACAAGGTTTTTGTTTGTTTGGTTGTTTTGGTGTTTTTTTTGGGGGGGGGGGGGGGGGGGGGGGGGGGAGGGGAGATGAGATGAGATGTTATATAGATAACTGTAAGAGAAGTATTTGGGGTGAGAGAAGGTCTGGTTATGCTATAAGCCATTTATATAGTGGCCTCATTTATATGCTAAGGTAAATAGCTCATCATTGTAAATTCTTTGTACACAAATCATTGTTTTGTTTAGTGCAAACACTGACCCCTCTATAAATACCTTCATGATTCATGCTTATCTAAAAGTGATTAAAAGCACACTGATCAGTGTTCCTAGATCACATTGGGATGAATGAGTGACATTTTCTTCCCAAAGTATTTAATTGCCTAGCATACATACTACCACCATGGATAAACCAAACAGCTTATTGCTAACCCTATATAGTTAGCTTGCCTCACCAGACTGAACATGCAAGTTCTCTTATTTCACAGTGCCATCTAGAAGCAAGTAGAGGGAACAGCATCAGATCTAGTCAGCCTTGTCATTACAAAAGCTTGGGATCCTCCGTTTATCTTATCTCCTCTGGCAGCACTCAATCTATAACTTGCTACCAATGCTGCTAAACAAGGCTTGAAAAGTCTCCTGCACACACCAAGGGTGAACAGGAATCTTTCCCAGCAAATATCATCACCTTGTGCAGAAACAAAGCTTAATTTAAAAAGATAAATGCCATCTACACTGGGATATTATATGCAATCTCCTAGTGTAAACACACTGCAACAGCAGAGCGCTGTGTGTTTGGAGCAGGGAGGTTTCTGCTATCACCCCCTCATCTGGGATGCCGAGGACCCCTACACACTGCCTTAAGTAAGAATGGCTGCAGAATCCTCACAAGAGGCATCTGGTCTGGGTAAGAGCTCTCTGATATGGTAGAAAAAAGCCTGTCTTTTTTTTAAATACACTAAATGGAGCCTCCCTACTCAGTCCTCTCTTCTGTGTTCTTGAGTGGGATGAGCCCAGATAAAGAGGAGGGAAACCTCAGTCTCCCACCGCTCAAGAGGTATCTGACCACTGGGAGACTAGGCACAAATGGGTAAGGCTGGAGGATGAGCATGAGATACTGGTGTATTTTGGCTTGAAGAGTAGGCTTACAGCTTAGGCTAGGAAGTGCTGGGTAAATTTTTCAAGCCTTGGCTATAAAGAAAAAAACCCCATACATTTGATAAAAATCTGGGTTTTTTAGAAAATGTTGCTGGCTCTGCGTTCATTTTGTTTTTTGTAATTAATTGACCAAGAAGCACAGTACAGCTGCAATATTCGCCTTTCAGCACGTTTTCTATTGTTTAGTCAGTTTCCCAACTGGGATAATTGAAGCACAAGGTGGTTGAGTAACTTGCCCATGGTCACATAGTGAGTCAGTGGCTCAGACCAAAATAGGATCCTCCTTTGCTTTAAACCATTAGACACCACTCCCTCAATACTCACATGCAGGTATCTCCAGAAAAAGCTGAAACCCAAAAGCGGTGATTGAGCTTTTAATACTGAACATATTCTTCCCATAGTTGGAGCAAATTCTTATGTTAAGAACATATACCTTACATCTTTCTTAGTATCTCCTCAAAATGTAGAAACTTCCCATTCATTTGAAAGCACGCTGGTGTTAAAATTATTTTGTTAGTGCTCAGATATCTGAGCACAAAAAGTAACAATTTGATCATGGAGACAGTATAAGAAAAAACACTCTCACCTCAAGCTGTACTTGCATCTTTGCTCCAAAGTGGAGTGAGTACAAAAACAAAAACTTACACACTCTTAGTAATTTTATGAAAGGTATGTGAGGTAAGTTGATTTTTAAGAATTCATTAAGATACTTAACATCTTGCTTAGCCTCATCGAAGTCAGAGGCATTCTAAAGACATCTGGGCCTGTATGCAGCATCCTGTACAGATGCTGCAGAAAAAATTGCCTAAATATTTGTTATTGTTGGCATCAATGCACAAAGTTTAAGCCTGAGAGAGATCTGTTAGCAAGACACTGGGTTTGGGCTTATATACAAGCTATTAACTGACTTCACTTTCTTGCTGGTTTATTTTTTACTTCTAAAAAAACCAAGAGTGGATTTCCCCAATGGCAAGACATAGCTACAAAAGTTTCCAACAGCCGAAAGCCTTTTTTTCTGTAGGTCAATATTTGTGCCTTTGAAGATTAAAAGTAGTAATGGAACCCAAAGTCCTCCCAATTCGTAAAGTTAGGTAGTTGCCTTGCAGATTACTCACCTTTATTTTGTGGGGTATCCCTGTCTGAAGGGAAGACTAAACAACATTTTCCAAATTTCTTGGCTTCTGCCGAGTAGAAAAATGATATGTTTGCCAAATCAAAGTACAGTGACAAGACCTATACTTCTTGGGTGCAGTTCCAAGTACAGCCAGTTCACAAAATCCTGGCAGCTGAGAGTTATGAGTCAGTCAACAAACTCCATGAACAATCAGCAGCCCAATCAAAGAGTACTTGAAGCAAGAAAATCCTGTTCTATTATGATGAAAGCCCAAAAGGAACAGAAACACTGTTTGCTGGTGTGTAAGGAAAGCCGTTTAGACTGTTTAGGTATGTTGGCCATTGTCATCATGTTAAGTGCAGTGGCCTTTTGGCATGCTGCTCTTGCTATTTGTTCATAGCACAATCAATCCATTTAATCCAGTGATCCCCAAACTGAGGCGCACCTCCCTAGGGGGGCACAGAGGAAAATTTTTTTTGGGGGGAAGGAGGAGACAGGCAGCAGGGCCTGGCCAGCCCCAACAGGGAGTGGGTGGGTGGGGGGGGGGGGAGTGCTACCCAGCTCTGGCCCCAGCCACAGTTCCATTCCCAAGCCAGTTCTGCCCTCATTCCTTCTCCTCCCCCAGCTCCACCTTCAGCCCAAGTGCCTCTGCTGAGCCAACTGTGTTGTAACAGAGGGGGTGTATGGACGGATTCCATTACTGGTAAGTCGGGGGGGTGGGAGGGCACGCACAACAGGAAAAGTTTGGGCCAGGGCCGGCGCAACCCATTAGGCAACCTAGGCGGTCGCCTAGAGCACTGCTATTTTGGGGGCGCCAGCGCCCCGTCCGTCCGTGCAAATTTGGGGGCGGGACCTTCCGCCGCCTAGGGCGCTGGAAGAGCTGGCGCCGCTACTGGTTTGGGCACCACTGATTTAATCAATAAAACAATATGAGCCAGTGTTTTCCCATTCACATGAGATCTGTGTTGGATTTCCAAGTCTGATTTCTCTCCCCCTCAAAGCTGGAAGCATTGAAGCAGCATCATATTCAGGACCTTAGGGAAAGAAGAGTCTCAAAATACTCTGCTGCAGACCTTTAAATTGACTTAGGCCTTACCTACAATAGCATTTTTGTACCTCTGCAAGCAAGTCACTTTACACACTGGTGTGCTGCATCTATATTAGGAGTTTGCATCAATGCAGCAACCTCACTGCCAAAAGGAAAAGCATGGACAAGGCTTTAACCCATCAGGTTAGCTTCAATGAAGCAAAGCTCATCAAGCCCTCCTTACTAGGAAAGTAGACTACCAGGATATAATGCCTTCAGGGGAATAGTGATCATAAACTAATGGAGAAATCTAATAGGGAGAACTGGGAGGGCCTCAGGACTCCAGAAGTAGGAAGAGTTGGAAACCCAGCCATTACACATCCATCTGCAGAGATCAAATCTTTAAAACAGCATCACTTATGGTGAGGAGAAAAAAAAAAATTCTCTTCTGGCTGAAAGTATTTTACATACTATTGTTGGAAGTATCACATCAGGTTATTTAGCAAAATGATTTAAGAAAAATACTCCTCTCTTCAGTTTACCTTGCACATGAGATAGTATTTTCCATATATACTCAGTTTCCTGTTTGTCCACATCTCTTACAGCAACAGGGAAAAAGCATTTTTTTAAATAGGAAAATTTTATTGCAAAAGTCACAAAAATTAGCAGAGACCCAGTGTAGTACCTGACAATCATTATTTGAAACTGTTTAGATTTCAAATTGGCATCCCTTACATAGATCAGCTTTACGTCAACATTACTAAGTTGGAAACTAGAAATAAAGTGTGGCTCGCACATTTAACAATAGTAGTGACAGTCTATATTAGATATTAAAGGGACAGTAAAATCCTATTTTTGAAAATTCTGTACTTTGTTATACTATCTTGAGTATTATAACTTGAAGGTTAATACAAATTTGGTTTTTTTATGTTTATTTTGTGTACCTGATATGTGTATAATCAGAAAACCTAAAAGTTGTACTTATCTAGAAAATATAATGCAATGTAGTTTTCTCCAAAATCAAAAAGTTAGTAATAAGCATGCTCTAAGAAATCAGTGTTTATCTCCCTGTGCCAAACCATGATTACGAGCAACTGATGACAAATATTTTTAGACGTATTACTATTTTAGTAGTGCCTAGAAGCTCCAGCTGAGATCAGAGTCTCATTGTGCTAGGCCCTGTACAAACATAAAAGAAAGTCCCTGTCTGCCTGGGCAATGGCTGAATCTCACTCAAGAGGTAACCTTGTGAGGTGGAAATAGATGCATCATCAGAGGTCATGGTCTGGGAGTAAATACAGAGTATTTTAAATGATTTTCTTGTTAATACTATATATTAGGAATTTCTCTACTCACTTTGATGACTGAATATAAACAGCTTTTATAACTATGTTCTGCTTCTTTCAAGAAAAGCATTTTATTACCAAATCTGTTCCCATACCCTAGAATGCTCACCAGGCTGTCAGAGAACCACAACACTGGACTAATTTTAATTTGACTTTTACTCTCATTCAAAAAAAAAATGTGTGTGTTTGGGAGGCAGTTGTAGTGAAGAAAAACAGCTACAGATGTGTATGTATAAAAATGTAAGCACCTGTATTATTCGCAAGAGGCAGCTTCTGCTACAGGAACTGTTCTGCTGAATCAAAACTGCTACGCTTTAAGCAGCAATGCTAGGTTCTCCACCTAAGTTGAACTTCAGCAGCACTGATCGCTCCCAGTTCTTTACAGTTTAGGAAACACCACTGCAGGCCTTAGCAATCCAATTAAAAAAAAAAATGTTTTAAGGACACCGCAATAACTTGTGCCAAGAAAAAGCAGACAAAAAACCTGCTTGAGTTGTTTGGCAACAAACTATCAGACTTGTCAGCAGATGATGGCAATGGTGTAATTATGGTGAGACGGCACTACACTGTTATAGTAGAGTATTGCAAAATTATTCATATTTTGCTATTTTGGGGCCGAAAAGTAATTAAAAGACATTTCTGACATCCACACACAAAGCTAATGCCTCCTCCTCCTCCCCCGCTTCCCCCCCCCCCAAAAAAAGGTTTCAAATAAATTAAACTGCAACACTAGGAACCCTTGCTAGTCCAATCCAGACAATACTTCATTTATTTTCTGCTACTACTCTAGATCTGAAAGTCAGGACACAGATACAGTTTTCCCCACTTTCTTTTACTTTGTGTCAATCTTATTTTTGCTTAAAACGCTTCGTCTTTTACCTCCTGGAGGACCCACTGCCATAGGAGCAGGTAAAATGTACTTTGTTGTGGGCAGAAAATAAATAAATAAATACATAAATAAAAACAGACTGATAATTTGCAGGAAAACAATCTCTTGGTTTGTCATAAATAGAATTTCAGCAATGTAAAGCAAGTGTTTCTTTTTTTAAAATAAAGGTTTTAATATTTAAATTTAAGCAAGGGATAGAAAGATTTGATGTTTATTATAACAGGAGTTAAAGGGTTTTTTTTACATGCTTAAGCAAGATTTATTTTATTCTTTTGTGGTAAAAACTGTGTCTGAATTCTATTTATTTATATATACACACACAATATATTAACTGACCGTTCTGGGACTTCTTGTTTGTAGTAGCATGGGGGAAATCTGTCCCTCTTGCAGAACTTAAGGTTTTTGCAGGTGGGAGCAGGATAAAAATGCAGGAAACAATGCCAGAGCGAGTGGGAGTGGGTATTGCAGGGCAGGAGCGGGATTAAAAAAATAATCCCAAACAGGCTCTAATCTAGGACACCTTTATTTCACTGGGGTTAAACAGAGCAGAGAAGTCATTTTCAGTGTAACAACATCTCTTCATATCAGACCCAACTAACTGCTCAGCTGCTAAAGACTAATATTTTGTGCTCTTAAGATTTAAGAAGAATCTTTCCCATTACAGACAATCAAACTGAGCTTTCCTGGCCACTGTAGAAATACCATTCTAGGTTTTGAGGCAAGACTAGAAAAAGTGAATCACTTATACAACAGCTGTTCACTGATGAAAGCAAGTCAGAAGTAATGTGTAAGCAGGTCTGTTTAATGTTGGTTGGTCTCCTGGCTAGGAGAGCACAACATGAAATAAGCAGTGGAGATGAAAATCCAAATCTTTGAATTCTTCCGAAACCTATATCAGGAAGAGACTTCCTAATAGTGAGATTTTGAGTCTATGTTAAAGTCTTTCTAGGGAAATGGAAGAACCCCCCGCACACACACTATGGACATTTACAAGGAAGTTTACCTTAAAGCACTGGAAGAAACTGAAAGCAGCAGTCCTAGACTGGAAATTAGGAAAAGAGGAGGTGTGCTATATGACCTATAAGTCTTTTTGCTCTGTCAATGTTTCTGAAACACAAGATTAGCATGAGGAACACCCAGTTATCCAAATACTAACACTTGCCTTCATAAGGCAGAAAATAGTTAAGACTGAAATGGAAATCTGACATTTCTATTTAAAGGACATTTAAAAACCTTAAAAACAGCCTCACATTAAGGAAAAGAGGAAACTAAGCATTGTTTCCATTTTTTTTTTTTTAACTAGAGGACAAGCTTAGGTAGCACACACCCTCAACTAGAAGTATTTCTGTGTCACAGCATATTCATCCTGGCAAACAAACAAAGGATTAAAATGACCCACACTTCTGTTTATGCCCCAAGTTTGTCTGGTTTCAGGGTCTAAAACAAAGAAATAACTATCAGACAAAGCACTTGATTTCTAACTTTGTCCCACGTGGGGATCACCATCGCATAAAATGCAAAAAAAGAAATGAAGGTGCTCCCATTGCTCCCCTTTTACTATTCTGAACTGCTATCGAGTACACACAGCACCTTGGAATTCACAAGCAAATAAATACAGCTGTTCAGAAATGTCCTTTCATTATAGGTCATCAGATGCTATACAGCTGGGCAGCTCACCTGCATTTTTATTACAAGTGGCTTTAAAAAAAAAAAAAAAAAAAAAAGGACCAACATCAATGTTTCATTAGCTTTAAATGAAAGTAGCACTATACAGAGCAAAGCCTTCTAGAAAATGTTTTATATGGATCTCTTTCAAAAAAGTTCCATGTAACTCAGCAGCATTGGCTGGTGTATTACCTGGTTAATGGCTTAACTAACATTATTTTGAAAGGAACATGCCCACGATATTTTAACACAAAATAATTTTGTTGTGAAACCACAGGTTTAGTGAACATTTCAGACAATACTCCACCCCCTCCCACCACAGCATGCTCAGATTTGATATTTGTTACCTGACTGTTGGTGGTGAAACATCAGGATCTGGGTTAAAGTAGTACAGACTACACCAAAGAACTGAAATAAGCAACATACAAAGAGGGATTTTTTTTAGTTGAATTACTAAGTGATCCAACTTTATAACCAAGTAACAAGATGAAGCAGCAGCAGCAATTTATCTTACAGTCATGTATACTAGGAAAGAAGCAACAGGTCAGCACAAGGAACAGTCATTCATACACTAAAGGCCTCCTCTGTTGTGTAAATCAACAGTTGGAGGCAGCTTCCTGTACAAGAAGGGCTTCCCTAGATGTGCAGTGCACTTCAAAACCACACTGTTCTTGGGGAATTTAGAGTCCTCATTATAATGCAAGCTAATGAGATGAAATCCACATACAGAGCAACTTAAAATAAATGCCAGCAGTGACTCAAGACATTTTTTCCAGAGGTCCAAATGAAGAAGTGTACTGACAGCAAGCAGATTCAGTGTGTTAATCTATATTATTGAATGAACTGAACGAGCCACAAGTGTGAATCCTTAAAGTCCAGATGCAAAGCAAGCAGAAGCCTTAATTATATGATCAACAAAACAGGCATTTAAATCCTGGGTTCCATCACAAATCTTCATTCAAGACCCAGCCTGCTAAGCAAAGTCTCCCTGAAGTGATATAGATATTCTCATTAGGAAAGTACAAATTGTTCCTTCTTTCTAGGATTTTTCTCCTCTTCTATTGTGTGAAGTTTTTGACTCAATCATAAGGATTTTTTCCTTCGGAAGGGGACAAGGATCCAAAGGAATCATCAGAAAGACATGTGTCCACCACTTAAGAGATAAGAGAAGTGATTCACTCAAGTGATACTTGTTGTTCACACGACAACCATGAAAAATGCAAGTTTGTAATCATAGTCATACTACAGGCTAATTCATTGTGACTGATTCTTCTGGTCTTATGTAGTCATATACTCCCGTACACAGTGAATATAAAATGCTACCATTGGTGTGACTAGACATTTCTGATTTAATAGTATTTTACATCCTTTTTTCACTTGAATAAGTTATTATACAAGGTGTAAAAAAGTGGCAAATCATGCGCTCTTTTTCTATCTAGATTTGATCAGTGCTCAGGAAACCAAACAAACTACACTGCATTCCACAACTTCAGTGTGGGCTGCATAACACAAAAGGTAGTTTGCTTGTTTAAATAAATAAATAAAAGCATTAAGCATCTCACTGATACTTCCAACATGCCAGATTTTACCCTTGGAGAATTCACTTCCAAATCCCAAAGGCAAGTTAAAGACAACTTTGTGACTACTACTTTTGGCTGTAACTTGACTCAAATATCTATAAATGGGTCCTAGTGAATATTCCTGCAAGACATTTATCTTATATAAAAATGTGACATTAAATATGCATATAGCTGGACAGGTGCCTGATTAATGCCAAGAGGCATCCTGAAAAGAGCTCAGGATAATAGTTTTATGATGGACTTTGGGATACAGTTTAGAAACTTTACTTTTTTATGAAGACAGTGGGTCACTTTAAAAATTGTTCTGCTACACTGCATTTCCCTGCTCCTTGGCCATATCATATAGACCACTTTAAAGAGCCCAGAACAAATTAAACACCTATACTGATGCACATAAAACATTATTTTACCGTACATATTCACAACCAGTAGTGCTATATTCACAACCAGTAGTGCTAGTGAGAAGAAAGATTATCCTTTTGAAAATCAAGCCATTTTTAAATGGGTGGAGTGGGATCAGTGTATTGGTCAATATTAGTTCACATCCAGCAGAAAAAATGGCAAATAATCAGCTGCCTTTCTAGCACCACTTCACTTAGTTCTTTGCAGTGTGGTGTAGTATTAATGGATGTTACTATTTTGAAAAGCAGGAAACTTCTAGTTAGTAAGAACTGTCTTTACCAACCAACTAGAACCGTTGATTAATGCCTGACAGCTTTGATCTCCCTTCTTGTTCACTTCCAAAAAAATAGAACTATGAAAACAGTCACAGAACAAGTACTACCCGGGTTGCTCCTGCAGAGACAGCTGAGAGTCAATTTGTCAGAACCATAAATAGCCAGGCTACATGGAGCACAATTCTAAGCTGCTAAAACATCTGTGATTGTTCTAAATGGAAGTTACTCCTGTCCCTTCCATATCCGTTGCTGGCCGCTTCTGCATGTGCTGTCAATGCAGGAGGATGGCAGTCAGCGGAGGAATACCCAACCGCTAAGTTTTAGTATGGACTGCACAGGGACCTAACAATGTAACCTACCTCCTGCCAGTATGGGCCACGATTCCAACTCTAGAAGGGTTGGAGGGTTCCTCTCCTACACCAGCCTGGACGGGGAAGTAGCTGTGCCAGCTGGGCACTGTCTCACCCACCCCGACCTCGGGGCCCGCTCGGGAACGAGCTGCTCCTTACCGCGATCAAGGTACTGCTGCGGCCGTGCTGCTCGCTACTCGCGGCGTCAGTGTCGAGGCCGTTGGCTCCAGTCCTGTCGGCGTTGCCCGCAACCACAGCAGGAGGAGGAGGAGGGGCGGGCGGCGGCGGCGCCGGGGGAGGCTGGCGGTGCTTCCCGGCCCGCTTGGCCTTGGCCTGCAGGCAGCGCTGGTGCAAAGCGAAGGTTTGCTGGCGCTCCAGCTCCAGGCGCTCTGGGGACACGGCCTGGTAGCGAGACTCGCAGGCGCTGTGGTGCCGCCGGCACAGCTCTATGCGCCGGCGGAGCCGCTCCATCACCGCGCTGTGCCGCGGCACCACGAACTCCGCCATGGGGTAGGGGGGCAGCACCATGGGCCGGGGGCCGCCGCCGTTCACCGGCTCCTCACGCCGACCCCACCATGGCCAGGACACCGACAAGGGAGAGACCGGGGTTCCCCTCGGACCCTACCCAGGCAGTCCTCAGGCCTCGCCCCCTCCCACCCGGGTTCCCCTCAGGCCTCGCCCACCCCCCACTTCCTTCTCTCTCGGGCCCGGCCCGACTCCGTTCCCCGCACCCTACTTCCTCCTTCGGCCCGCTACCGCTCCCTCCTTCTCAGTCCTGCCCGGCCGGAGGCCGCTCCACTTCCCCTCAGGCGCGGCGGCCGCCTCGCTCAGGCCCAAACCCCCGACTCCCCATTGTTAGCTGCGCGGCCGCCATCTTGAAATTGCTTTTCCCCTTAAGAGCCGAGTTCAGAATAAATAGGCGGAGCTTCCTGGGTGGTGTCTGACGTCACGTTTACGTAAGTGCGTCGCGGGAGATGATGGACAATTTCTCAAGCCCAGCGGATTGGTGGAGCGGGGAGAAGTGGGTGTGGTCTAATGACGATTCTGTAGGCGGTGACCCTAACCGCGTTTAAAGGCAGCGAGGGGGAAGAGGCGGGGCGGTTTGGAAACAGCGAATGAGAACTGAGGGCAGGGGTTATGTGTGATTGACAAGTTGGATCATCCTTCTCCAGCCAGTAGAGGGCGGGGGAAGACAGCAGGGCTCGTTATCCCCTCCCCCGCACTGCTAGAGGCCTGATGAATGAAGAATTAAAGAATAGAAGTAGTAGGTTTGCAGAAAATAGAGCCTGTCACAGTAGGGTGACCACATGATGGGAAGAAAATATCTGGACACATGGGGGGGGGGGGGGGAAGAGAGAGAGGGCTGAGCAAAAAAAAAAGCTGAGCAAGTCCTGCGCCGGCTGAGGAGGAAAAAAAAAAGAAAAAAAAGCAGAGCGAGTCCTGCCCCGGCTGAGGAGACGAAAAAAAATAGAAAAAAAAACAGAGCGAGTCCTGCCCCGGCTGAGGAGACGAAAAAAAAAGAAAAAAAACCCCAGCGAGTCCTGCCCCGGCTGAGGAGAGAAAAAAAAGCCAAGCGAGTCCTGCCCCAGCTACAGAGAAAAAACAACAAACAAACAAACCACCGTGCTGCCAGCGGATATCGGGACGAAATGCGTCCCGACCAAAGATCAGTCGGGACGCGGGACAGACAGAAATATCGGGACGGTCCCGCTAAAATCGGGACGTCTGGTCACCCTGTCACAGTAACTAGGGCTTTTGAGACTATACATTTGGTGGATGTAGGGTGACCAGATGTCTCGATTGTATAGGGACAGTCCTGATTTTGGGGTCTTTTTCTTATATAGGCTCCTATTACCCCCCCACCCCCATCCCGATTTTTCACACTTGCTGTCTGGTCACCCTAGGGCAGTGATTCCCAAACTGGGGTTTGTGAACCCCTGGGGGTTCACAAAAGTGTTAGGGAGTAGTAAGAAAGGAAGAGGACAGAGCACTGAGACTAATCTGGATCACTTGATAAAGTAGGTGCAAGGAGAACCATGTATTTTCATAGAGCTAAATGTAAACATAGATATCTTAGTATAAAGAATATAGGCCATACTCATAGGATAGGGAACTCTCTCCTAGAAAGCACTGACTGAAAAAGGTTAGATGAAAGGGTGGGGGGGGGGGTGTGTGATGGTGGATAATCCACTGAACATAAATTGCCCCTGCAACATTGTGGCCAAAGGGGCTAATGTGCTCCTGAGGTGCATAAAACAGGGAAACCTAAGAGGAGAGATTACACCTCTATTTGGCATGAATACAACCACTGCTTGAATACTATTACCAGTTCTAGTGTCCACAATTCACATAGGATATTGAAATAGTGGGGTGCGGTTTAGAGAAGAGTCATAAGAATAATTAAAGGATTAGAAAACACCTACAATGACTGAGCTTTGTGTCATCCATTGATCAGGTTTTAAGTACCTCTAGGGAGAACAAATATTTGATAATAAGCTCTTCAATCTAGCAGACATTTTGTACTTGAGAAGAACACACCCATTCAAAAAGATGCCCATCCAAATAACATGCCCTGAGAGGAAGCACCAATGGATTAGGATGGCTGATGCTGCCGTTGTGGCAGTAGAGCAGGGGGAAGGGAATTGGGGGGCATGTAGACATGTGACAGAGGTTGGGAAACCAAAACTGTCTGGGCCAGTGTGGGGCTATCAGGATGACTGTCACTTTGTCCCATCTGATCTTGTGTGATACCCGCAGTAGGAGCAGGAGAGGAGGGAAAACATAACTGAATTGATCCAACCAGGGTAGGATGAGAGCATCACACAGAGTGCTGCCCCAGACCTCCACTTGAGCAATATGCATTCAGAGGATGCAAAGAAGTCTCTGGTCGGAGTTCCACATTTGTTGAAGATGGCTTGTAGTACGTTGTCGTGGAGTTCCCACATGTAATTGATCACGAACCGTTTGCTGAGCAAGTCTGCAATCACTTCAGTGTCCCTGGGGGAGAGGCTGTAGACTAGATTATCTTGTGGTCGATACACCAGTTCCAAAGGGTGACTGCTTATGAACACAAAACTGGTGACCTCGTGCCCCTTGTTTGTTGATGTAGCACACCATCGTGGTATTGTCCAACACAAAAATATGGTGGGAACAAATGCGGGGGAGAAGGGCCTTTCTTACAGCTCAGCACTCCAGAACGTTGATGTGCATCTTGGATTTCCCTGAAACATGTGTCCATCCATATGTGCTCCCCAGCCTAGAAGGGAGGCTCCTGTGACAATAGTCCTTTCCAGGAAGGCAGGGTGGGGTGGGGGGGGGAGAGAAGGGAACTCCTTCACAGACCTGATGAGGTTCTCACCACCACTGGAGGGATGAGAGTACCTTTGGGGGAGGGGGAAGCTGTGAGCCTGAGATCCACAGTACGATGAATTGGCAAGTAAACCACCTGGTGCCACATCCTGAGGTTGCGAAAGTGAAGACGAGCAAAGGCGGTGACCTATGTGCACAAGGCCATGTAACCCAGGAGGGAGAGGCAAGTCCTGGCCATGACTGATATAGTCAGTTCTTGCAGACTTATGAGTTCTTGCAGAATCTGGAACCTGTCTCATGGTAGATAGGCTCGAGCCATGACCGAGTTGATGGTGGCCCTTACGAAGTGTAGGCATTGGGTAGGTTTTAAGGTTGACTTTTTGGTTTTGATACTGACCCCTATGGAAGAAAGGAAGCCCAGAAACAGAGGTTGAGGCCTGAGCTTCTTGTCTGGACTGTGCTGCCAGAAGCCAGTTGTCGAAATGCGGGAATACAATAAGTCCATAACGTCTTATGTGAGCTGCCACCGAGAAAAGCTTGGTGAACACTCGGAGCCATGGTGAATCCAAAGGGGAGAATTCTGTACTGGAAATGTGAGCTGACCATAAATCTGAGGAACCATCTATGGGCCAGATGAACGTCTATGTGAAAGCAGGCATCCTGCATATCAAGAGCTGTAAAGCACATGCCTTTTTCTAATGAGGGGATGATTTCAGATGGTAATACTAGCAGCAACCTTAGCTTTAGGATGAATCGATTGAGAAAACAAAGGTCCACGATAGCCAACAAAAAGGGCGGATGGAGACCTATCAGGAAGTAAGTTGAATAGAAACCCGTTCCTCAATATTCCAGAGGGACATGCTGTCTTGCTCCTCTCTGTAGCCAGGAGCATACCTCTTGGGTGAGGGTGCTGTTGTGAGACTGATCCCAGGAGAGGGATAAGGATTGGGGGCTGTGGATGAGGTAGCATGCTGACCTCTATCGTATAGCCATAGTGGATGACATTTAGCACTCGTCTGTTATTGCACTCCAAGCTGAAAAGAAGAATATAGATGATCCCCAAAAGGGGTGGGGGTGTTTGTATGCAGTAGGCATTGTGGTTGACTGCTCTCTAGAGTTTTTCAGAAATATTGTCTCTCTGGTGGTTGCATCTGGGAAGAGGAAGAATGCAAAGGTGATCCCAGAGGGTGTGATCTGAGAGTTTTCTGATGCTTGTGTGGCAGTTCATAGGGGCTCTGATGGAAGAGCTGCTTGGTCCTGTAGCATTGTGTAGGTGGAGGTGGGTGATAGAACTGGCACTTCCATGCCGGCGTGTAAATACCCAGGGAATGCACTGTAGCTCTGGAATCCTTGAGGGTGTGCAAGGAATAGTATTTTTTGGTTAAAAAGATGGTATTTGTTGAAAGGGAGATCTTAGATGACATTTTGTACCTCCCTGTGGAAATCAGAGGTATGGAGCCACAATTCCGGCCACATAAACTATACCCATGGCCATGGACCACGCAGAAGTGTCCACTTCAATCAGCTGAGGATGCAGCGAAGTCCTCGCCACCAGTTTACCCTCTTCTATGATCACTTGGAGTAGGTGTACACACGGCTGATGTGTGCCAAGCTGTCCTGGGCGGCTCGAGTAGAGTGTCGTTGATGAGTAGCTCAACTTTACCCGGTGCCAATGAATAAAGGATGTCCAGGAGCTGGTGTTGGGTATCCTGTACCTCCTCCAGTGGGATGTAAAGCTCCCCTGCCACCCTCCTTAGGAGATCCTGAAACTGGCAGAAGTCATCAGGGAGTGAAGAGGACACCGAAGCAAGTGCCACATCCAGAGACGAAGACTGAAACCTCTCTTGCTCTGTTGGTACCATCGGAACCAGGCTGAGCGGCTATTCCTCTATCGCCGGTTCTGAGCGTCTTCTGGAAGGCACGCAGGACAGGGGAACTGGAGCAGTCTCCCTTGCCAAATGTGTGGATTCCGACAATGAGTATTGTGGCCAAGGTCCCCAATAGGGCCAGTATGACTGATCCGGAGGATGTTGAGAAGGACCCCCATGGCGTGGGAAACCAATGGCTCTGAGGCAGCTGCAGCTGAGGATATAGTGCCACAGTGTAGATGGCTTCCTTTAGTAGTCCTGATGGCAGTATGTGATGGACGGACCATGCCCCTTATCTCACTCATCTGAAGATGAACTTGTTTCAGAGTTCTCTATAGGTGGCACCGTCTGAAGCATGTGGATCGCTGGAGCGGGAGGTGAATGATAGGCCACACGTGGCCTGTCTATAGGGGAAGGTACAATCTCCTAGAAGTGGAGGGTCTGGACAGGCATGGAGAGGTTAGGTCTCCCAGCGCAAACACGTCCTGGGGTTCTGGTGCCCTCCTCAGTCTCCCACGAGTTAAGGGCACTCTCTCGATACTTGGTACTGGTGCCAAAGTGGTGGACTTCCCCACAGCAGAAAGTTGTCATCTTATGGGGCGCTAATGCTGTCGGGGTCAGCAGTTCTATCCCTGGTACCAGCAGATCAGTCCTCCTGTGGGACCTCTTCTCATGCTTATGAGGCTTGGCGCGTGCTCTTTCACCATGACTGGAGGAAGTGGAAGGAGTCTCCTTTCTTGGTCTTGGAGGAATGCTTATGACCATGCTTCTTTGCCTCTTGAGTAGGCCCCAGCACAGGATCCATAGTGGTGGTACCGCTGGTCCCAGACTGATTCCGTAGCAGCAGGGGCACTCAGTCTCAGGCCGATGTACAGGGAGGTTCCCCAGCCTGGTTCCGAGGCCTCATGGCAACTTCCGTCTTTAGGTGGAGAGTCAACCTTCAGGTACAGCTTGCACCTACATGCAATATGGCCCTCTCCCAAGCAGTAGAGGCAGCGTTGGTATTCGTCGCTGACTGGGCAGGAGGCAGAGGTTTTAAGACCATGGGGTCTTCAGCAGAGTCCAGTACACCTGTGTATGGGTACAGAGACAAAAGAAAGGCCCCCAAACAATTCTACTCTAAAGCTACTAGAAACTACCTAAAAATAAAAACAGTAAAAATCTGTAAAAAACTATATACAAGTTTAAGAAAGTGTGTCACAAGCAAATGGACTCCACTCATTCTGACCAAGACCATGTGGCAGTGAGAAGGAACGGGAGATGCAGTCGGTCCACCCTGGCGACTTCGGACTAAACCATGAGGGGAGTTCAGAGCACACGCATAGACCAATGGACACGACTACTTTTAAATTCTCTGGTCCGGACGCTGGTGTACATGTGTAAACCCTCAGTGGAATACAACAGGGACCATCACTTGAAGAACTGTACATATGAAAATTGCTGCATTAAAAGTGAACTCAGTTGTAAGCAAGTTGTTAATTTGTGTAGGAGAAATATACAAGTACAGCAGGTTAACTGCATGTGCAGCAAGGTGGAAAGATGAGGTTCTACCACTCTCCAAGTCCAAGGCTTGGAGCAGTCCAAACCTCACTGCTTATTAAAATGGAATGAGACCGCAGGCTCTGGCTATTAAAAAACAGAAATCAGTCAAGTAGTGGAGTTAGGCAATAAGGTTGGAACATCTTAAATGCACAACACAAGGGGCACATCAGTATTTTTAACAGATTTCCAGAGATACCAAATCCTTGCATTCAGTTTATTAGCTAGCTTTAAACTAACAATTTACACACCAAAGATTTTACTTTTACCATCTTAAAAAGATCAATTTACAGACTTCATTTAAATGTTTAGGATTCATAGCTTTTAGCAATGAAGGCAACCTTTAAAGCAGAGCTGGCAGATATCATGGGCTGCCTATGCCCTGCAGTTAGAGTATAAATAAAATGTGAGTGTTTTATTCATAATTAAAAACAAAAAACAAGACTAGTTTACTTTCATGATCCAGTGCTAAAAATGGTTAAACAAATTCAAGGCTTTTGGGCCCATCATAGCTACTGGCTTCATTATGACACTACATTTACTACCTTTTCTAATCAGACTATGGGCTTATAATAAATCCCATCTGGCATTCAGCTCCAATAGCTACCCCTTTCTCCAGGTGTTCTGTAGAACCTGCTGAAGGCGCTGTGGCCCTTTGCTTAGTTGTTAGAGTAGCCATTAAGCCAGGCTGCAGCTCCCCTTCACCTTGATACTGAAATCCCAGAGATAAAAGCCTTTAGCTATTTTTTAGCCAATTAGACAAAGAAAGCTGTATAGATTTAAGTTTCTTTATTAATCAGAGTAAACTTACATTTATAACTTATCCAATATATTTATATATGCATACTGCATCTACAATTATCCTTTTTCAAACAAACAGACAGGACTTTTCTCGGAGAGAAGTCACAGTTCTCATTTAGCAACACTTGAGGATTTTGCTTTTGAAACCATTTATGGAGGCAATACTGGCATTTAGAGATAAGTGCATATGGGGATGGCAGAGGGGTGCAGAGAAACTGGTCACTAGCACCATGTTTGCTGCCACAGGTTGAGTGGAGCCATATGTAGAGGAGATAAAACTTGTTTACCAGTAATGAATATTTGTAAGAATACCCTCTCCATCCCAGAGATCCAAATCTTAGACACTGTCAAATACATTTTAAAATCCACATTCTGAAGTTCTGTTAATTCATTGGATAACCAAACACTGAAAGGCCAGTTAACATCCCCACTTACATCTTACTAAGAAAGATATCAGTAAGTTTGCTATGTTTCCTTTACCTCCTTTCACTGATCACAATTCCAAGACAACTATTTTTCAGTATTTCCAAAATACTCTTTACTATTTCAGATATTAAAAATGCCAAGTGAACAGTCTGACACTCAAATCTATGGTAGTCTTTTGGCTCTGTAGAACCAGTTATCTAACACATTTCTTCATTAAAAAGGTGAGAGAATTCAGGTTTTGCTATATAAAGACCAAAGACCACCCTTTACAAGAGGTCCATTTACCACTGCACTTATGTGCAGTCAAACTGCCTTCCACTTACTAAAATGCAGACTTCTTTCCAAGTACTTTTAAGAGTCACTAACTGTTCAAGTCACAGGTGGGAGACAACTGAAGCTTCAAGTATTCAGAAAATACTGTTAGCCTTAATAAATATATTCTCCTTTTACCTGGAAGTGGATAGCTAACAATGACAACCCTTTTAACAAAACTGGCATCTTATCCTTTTATCTATTCAAAAGAGGCTTGCAGTTTAACACTAGAGGCAAAGTTAGATGCCATGACAAAAATCTTAAAAACTGAAATTTTTCTATCCATTGTGGAGATTCACCATTTAATGTAGTGACTATTCAAAAAATTTACACTATGGTACCAAAGAAAGCCATCACATGCAAACAGGAGACCCTTTCAAAGAGGTCCAGTAGAAGCAGAAAGACTTGTACATTCAGCTTTAATGTAATACCATTTAATAGCTGATGTCTGAAAAGCATTTCAGAATTTCACCTCTAGTAGTATTTTGGAAGAGAGTGCATGTGTGTAGGAGAAAGGTAATGGAAATTAAGGCAGTTTGTACATGAAGATAAAAACAGCATTAACTGAATTGCATTAAAGTAGGTTTGTAAATTGTGCCCGAGATGGTAGCTGAACACCAGAGGCCATCTATGAATTGGCAAACCTATCTACACCTATTTTTATCTAGGAGGGACTAAGTCATGAATAGTACCGCTCCTCTATAAAAGCTATCTTGAGAGCCAAGAAGAATTAAATTAAAAGCAGTGCCTATAAAACATGACAGCTTCCAACAGCAAGGCAGAAGCTATTTTGGAGAGGGTAAGATGCAGTGTTTAAAAAAAGTGTTTGAAGAGATGTCTGATTTCTAGAAGTAAGTAGTTCTAAACAGAAGTTTAAACTTACCATGTTCTATTTGCACACTACAGAGCAGTCAAGCAATCCTGCTATGCATTTACGGTCACTGGTATTTAAAAAAACAAACAAACAAACAACAAAAAAAACACCAACAACTCTCTTGGTTAAGGACAAGCAGCCAGAGAGTTTTTGTTTTTAAATGTTAGATATTGGTAGGATGGTTTTAAAAAACTGGGGTAATGTTTTTTTCTAGAATGGTTCTTCACCTTCTACCCTAAACAAAAATACAAATGGAACGTGGGAGTGTTTCTATTCAGTGCAAGGAGAGCAATTTAGGACATTTAAAGTTATTTTGAACAAAGAGAGCAAAAAGCTAGTCTATGTAGACATTAACCTTCCCTCTCTAATACATTTTGGTACACTAATGAAAGCATCAGAGTTTACCCTCTTAGAGGTATGCTCTGGTGGTGGTCATTTGCATTCCACAAAGAAACAAAAAACTTTAGAACAACAGTATAATATACTAGACGTGACATTTTTAAAAAATTTATTTAACTGGATTTGGAACCCCCTATATTCACAATATAATTTAGAATGCAACTGTTACATGAAAAGCAGATGAAAGACTCAAATGGTTACACATACCAGGTAGGTTATTCCACATGCTCCTTCCCCAACTACAAATACTGACATCTTTGCTTCTGATATGAATCTTTAGGTCTACTTGTCTATTCTTTTCCCACCTCCCTGTCTCTGTGCAGAAGTTTACATACAGGGCAACAATAAGGAGATTAGGGACACTGTCATATCCAGTGTTTGGACCCTGGAAAGAAGTAGGTGTAGCTTAAAAAACAAAAACACCCTTTTGCCCCACCAAAAAACAACCCACCTATAAAAGTTTGATAGTGAGCCAAGCATAAAGTAGTTTTCAGCAATGGAGGCCAACCTACACTCTGAAGAAGCTGCATAGTAGCAGAGAAAGCTAGGGCCGGAGGAAGGGGAAAGTTTTTTTGTTTTCTTTTTTAAAACCCAAACAGCCACTGCCCTATTGTGAAGAGCTCAAGAACTAAAGAAATCAGACATCCGGCCTCTGTGAGTCTGGCAAGACTAAGTACCATAGTAAAACCTACCCCCACTACCTTAAGCCAATTGTGAACACTTAACTGGGCAACAGCCACGGGCAACATGCTTATTTCATTGCCTATCTATGCTTCACCCTCAACAAGTAAATGAGAGGGCTTTCTTGGGAATATTAACACATCTTAGTTATATAGTTTCTTTACATGGACTTTAACTTCCTTCCCACCCCTAATTTCCTTATTTGAGAGGGTTTAAAAAAAAAAAAAAAAAAAAGCCAATGAAGCCACTGACAACTAACATGATGACCAAATTTAAGGGATATACAGGCATTGCCAGGAATTTCCATGTTTATAAAAAAAATAAAGTTATAAAAACTGCATTTCATCAACTAGCATTTTTCTAGATTTGTTATTTTTCATTGATCGATTAATACATTAAATTAAGCTAAGGTTGAGAGACTGGCAAAGTTCTACCAATCTATTTAAAAACAAAAATAAAAGGTTAGTTTTGTTACATTCCAAAATCCACAGCCCATTACATTAAATGCATCTTTCTACAGGAATGGTGTTCTTTTTAAACAGATGATTGCAAATATTTTACTGCTAGACACTCAGTTACATCGGATAGTGTGACTGGAACCTGTGGATGGTGAAGTCTTGAGGTTTGTCTGAGTTTCAACATAAGGTATCCAAGGTCCTCTCCCAGAACCATGTTGGGGGAAAATATAATCATAGATGAAGTTCTTATGATTTTTTCAATCTATTCATGCTTTCTTCCTCCTGCAGTATTAAAAGAAAGTGAAAGTGTGGTTTAAAAAAAAAAAAAAGTCTGGTCTTCTCTTCTGAATTTGCTATTAAGGTTAGGAAATACTCTAAAGCTAATCTACAAATTAACAGTTGTAAACTACTGCAATACTACATTGGAAATAGAATGAACTTTTCACAAAAACAATTAGCAAAGCTTCCACTTTGTTTTTTCCCCTGTAACTGCTGACATACTAACCCACTTTTCAGGGCTGATGCACAGTATTTACTCTGAAGTTTAGATGAACTGTGATCTTCTTTTGTTTTCACAACGAAAGTTCACTTTAAAATTTGGTTCTTATACTGTGATGCATTTTAAGAGGAAAATGCTTTGCTACCATGAATGCACACACTCCAAATTCCCTATAACTACAGCAGAAAGTGTGTGTCCTCATTTCTTGACTTACTGGTTTTATGCTCGGACACGTCTTTTACTGTGATTGTGCCAACCACAATTTCTTGTTCTCTCTACAGGGCAACTACTTACTAGCAGACTTCTAATTTCTGCAGGCTGCTGCCATTATTCCAGCCCACCTCTTTGCAATATTAAAGGGTAAGTTACACTACTCTACAGATGAGATATTTGGGTACCAATGTAGCTTTTTAGTCAGATATTAAATACAACTACCGTATATACTCGTTCACTAGCCCGTTCGTTTATAAACCGACCCCCCAAGATGGTTAGGTAAAAATAACAAACTGTATGACCCTTTCATAAGCCGACCCTATATTTCAGGGGTTGGCAAACTTTGGCTCCTGGCCCGTCAGGGTAAGCCGCTGGCAGGTCGGGACGTTTTGTTTACCCGGAGTGCTCACAGGCATGGAGCCCCTCGGCTCCCAGTGGCCGCGGTTTGCCGTTCCCCGCCAATGGGAGCTGCGGGAAGTGGCACACCACTTCCCGCGGCTCCCATTGGCTGAGAACGGCGAACCACGGCCACTGGGAGCCGAGGGGCTCCATGCCTGCGAACGCTCTGGGTAAACAAAATGACAATGTATTAGATATTCAATTCAACGATTCCATAGAGTTTAAAATCATCAAATTTTGGTGTAGACCGGTTTATAAGCCGACCTCCGCTCTTTGATGCATCACTTTTTTACCAAAAATATTCGGCTTATGAACGAGTATATACGGTACTTCAAAAATCCACTGCAGCAGTAGGAATCCTTGCTGGTTGCCTGAGTAGAGCAGCAAGATGGTTGAGGGCAAGATTTTCCAGAGTGTTCAATGGAGTTAGCTACTTCCACTGACTTCAGTGGGAGTCTTACCATAGATTCAGTACACACCTACTATATGGCAGCAGTCAGGCCAATACGGAGTGCTTTTGTAAAAGCCACCCAAACACACTGTATAGGAAGGCTCAACTATTCTTTCACCTCTAGAAAAGGTCCCTCCCAAAACAGGAATGAAACATATTGGTACAGTAGTGCTCTGCTGCTGCTCTGTATAAATTGGAGGATTTCATTCCACATACACACGCTAGTCCAGGGATTCTCAAACTGGGGGTTGGGACCCCTAAGGGGGTCACAAGGTTATTACATGGGGGGGGAGGGGTGTCGCAAGCGGCCAGCCTCCACCCCAAGCCCCGCTTCGCCTCCAGCATTTACAATGGTGTTAAATAGATAAAAAAAGTGTTTTTAATTTATAAGGGGGGGGGGGGTTCCGCATTCAGAGGCTTGCTACGTGAAAGGGGTCACCAGTACAAAAGTCTGAAAATCACTGCGCTAGTGATTCTGGTACTGTTCAAAATTGCAAAGTTTATATAAGATTTAAGGACCAATATTGGATCATCTTGTCCATCCCAGTGCCACTACTACAGATTACTGGATTTTGTACTAGCCAAATCATGAACACCCCAGAAAACTGCACCCCATGAGTATTGGGACCCCCTGCCCAATAGAGCCCACCTCCTGAACCTGGTCCTTCAGTTCCCCTGTGCAGGCTCCATCTGGCAGAAGAAGTTGACGTTCCCAGGCTGAAGGGCTGGGAGAGGTACAGATTGTGTCAGTACTCCTTGGGTGCACCCTCTGGCTCTCCGCTTGCGGAGTACCCATGGCCTTCCCAGCAGAGGAGGGTAACTGTCAGTTGGGTAGCTGTGGCAGTGGATGAGTGAGAGGGGCAGGGAGCCTGGCCGCTGCAGTGAGGTCACCCACACAAAGAATTAACTGCTTAACCTGTCAGACAAAGCCCCCTCCCCTTCATCGCAGCCCCATCAGGTTCTTGCTCCCCCAATAACCTCATCGTGCTGCTCTTGTGGGGGGCATGCCCCTCCCGTTTGGGAAACTGATATGTGTAAGTATAAGAGCTCTACAAGTTTACCTATGTTCTTATATCCTGCCCATCATTGTAGTAGTGCAGTGACTCTAGGCAAGTGTCCCCTCTTATGGCTTCTCCAATATTTCAGGCATCATAGCCCATTAGAACACATTTTACTATAGAAACTAGTATAGACCAGGACACAGGGGTTATTCCCTTTCCTCTGTTTTCATATCTTTAGTCTCAAGTTCTTATATTAGCACTGCCTCAAATTGCAGAGTATCCATCAGAATTTTTTAAACCACCATGGACTAAGCTCAACTATATTTTTGACACATGCTAGTGGAGTTGGATCATGTGTTTTAAAAGTTGCCTCACTTTTTTAAGCTAATGTAATCATTAAATATCACTAGTGGACCACCTACATGATCACCACTTCTACTCAGAGAGCACCAAAATGTTGCTTTTACCTCTGATGTGGGTTTTCCATCTTCTTCTTCTTCTTCCTCTTCATCCTCCTCCTCCTCCTCCTCTTGACTAGCACTTCCAACATCAGCATCACTCTTTTGCTTCTCTTCTAACCAACCAAACATCAAGAATTAAATGAATTTATGTTCTGTTGTCTAGGGAGAAATGATTCACCTTAAGTTCTCCACCTACTTCAGTCTAGGTCTACCAATACTACTGCCCTCACTTTCTACATGAAAGAGTAAATCAATTCCAGGTTCCTACCCCATTTCAAGAAGCCTCCATTATGCTTACCCTGCTTGTCTTCATTTGATTCCGCTTCCTCTTCCTCTTCCTCCTCCTCTTCATCTGCCTTGTCTTTTCCCTCTTCTTTCTCCTCATTCACATCAGGTTGAGGAGCATCAGTCTTTTTGTACTCTGCAGCACTTGTCTGTTTCTAGAATTTGTCAGAAGAGTCCCACAATAAACAACTGCCCATTTTCAGGTTCTTGCACAACCCCATTTTGACCTATTTCTAGATATTTCAGAAGGAAATTCATACCTTTCCAGAACAGCAGAAGAGGACAACAAGGAACACAGGTAGAGCCACAGTTAGGATGTATACTACCCACAGCCAGGGACGCTCTTCAGCAGCTGCCATCATCTGGCCCACAACACCAGGCTAGAAGATAAATTGAATCCTGAAGGCTTGTGTATTTAGCTCTCTTACTCCTGTACGCAGCAAGTTTTATGGCTACGCGTGGGGACTGGTAACTGTCTCCAGTCATACTTAGTAGGGACAGCCTCATAATATATACATAATTAGTCTGTATTGCGAAAACTAATTATTTGCTTTATTGTAGCAACTAGGAGCCCTAAATCATGAACCAGAACAACACTGTGCGTGGCACTGTTCAAACAGATGGTCCCTGCCCCAAGCTTAGTCTTCTATGAATGATTTTAGTCTTCTGAAGTCAAAAAAGTATGTGGAACAATATTCACACAATCTAATCTAAAATAAAAATTATAATCATGCAACAGTAGGCTATGAGGATGGCCATTTGTCATGGCCAAGATTAAAAAGTTATGCTCCCAATAGTAAAAAGACAGGAAAAAGAGTCCGGAGTTCGATGAAGGCCGCCACGCCCCCCCAAAAAACTATTTTTTTTTTTAAGAAGTTACTAAAATACATTACATTTGAACAGGAAAAATCCATAAGAGATACTTATGTAGCCTGGTTTTGGTAGAGAAGATTATATCCTTCAATTTGAAAGCTTGTATCAGTTCATGTTTGGGGGGGAAAAAAAGTTTCTTTAAACAAGGACTAGCAGCATAGTTTTTTGTAAGAGTGAAAGCTAGAGGAGCTTGAAGCTCTTCTAGACAAGAAACAGATACCATTTTTTTATTGTTAGAAGTATACAAAAATAAACTTTTGCTCCTCACCTCAGCAGCACCATCAGCTGCCTTTTTTAGACCCCAACCATCATTGGCCCAATCTTCTGCCACAACTCGGTCTGTACAGATGATAAAGTTGTCAAAGAAGATGTCAGAGGTCATTGACCATAGTTCAAGGCCCACAGCAGTGAAGGGAGTCATTTTGAAAGGTTCTAGATCTTCAAAGAAATCTGGGTTTGGGATCTTCCTGGGCTTCCAGATTCCCTGGAGAAGGCAAAGAAAACTCAGCATCATGCACCACACAAAATTTGTTTTTCTATTTGGGTCGGAAAACTTGGGAGGGGGAAAAAAAAGTGTTTCCCTACACCTGTAACAACAAAAAAGTTGCATTCCTGATTACAATGGATAGTCAGTTTAGGTAAATCTTTATTAAGTAAAGAGGTTTACAAACCAACTACAAATCTTCCTGGGAAGAATATTTAGAAGAGCTTCTCCCCCACTCCATCCCCATTTAAACATTCCCCTGCTGCAGCAGCTGTGGGCTTCATTTTTTTGGCTTTCATGGGTAAGTTGTGACATTTATTTGTTTATTAATGGGAATAAAAAGTTGAACCTGTCCCCTTAGAGTGCACAAGGATTGAGGTTATGTGATTTGCATTCCTGACTATGCCACCACTTTACGGAGACTATGAGAAGTCTCTTGTCTTTCTCTATTGCTTAGTAAACTGGTATACCCTAAGAGGGAGCAATGTTCTGATTCTGGCCAGTAAGTTACCTAGAAGCATGAGACCTACCTGGTAGTTGGGGTTATCAATCATAGGCGGCTTCCATTTGCCTTTGTAGTTGGGATTGTCAATCATAGGTCGTTGCCAGATACCACAGCCAGGGGCTGACTCACATTTGGGATTTGCAATCTGAGGTGCCTCCCACTCTCCGTCCATATCCTCATCCCTGGAAAAGCAAACTCATTAGGGGAAAGAGGTTTTTTTGTTTGTTTTTTGTTTTAAAAAGACCTAGAACAAAGGGCGGGGGAGGGGGGCTGCCTCCTTACCACGTCTACATTGTAAAGTATCATCCCCATAGTAAAGAAGTAAAGAGTTCTATGGATGGAAAGCACTGTAAGGGCTAAGCATTAGTTATATGTTTTAAGAGTAAAGTTATTGGTATTATAACCACACCTAAGAGCCTCAGTCATGGACCAGGATACCACTGTGCCAGAACCAAAAGATGATCCTGCCCCAAAGAGACCACAGAAGGATACAGATGGAACACAAGAAAACTAGACACTGGCTTTATGTTCTGTTCTTGCTACTCAGACCTGTGTCTTACTCCAGCACAAACATAATTAGCAACTGTGATACACTGTGCCCCCCATATCCACCATAGTGATATAATTATCATGTATCTTGTACAAAATATGTCACGTCAGGTGTCAATGAAAAAGTTATGGTTTGCGGAATATGATTATCCTATTTGTATGCAGGTATCATTTTTGTATCTGGAGTTATGAATACTGACTATGCATCTGTATTTCAAATGTGCTTGCTCTTGGGTAACTCCCACAAGTTAGTTTACATTCAGTCTAGCCAGCACATTGGGAGTCGACTATTCAAGATAATGACCCATCGATGAACACAATGGGCCATGGGAAAAGCTTATCCTCACTTGATGGGCTTTCCTGTGGATGCTTCAGCCAGTATATGATTAATGGCTGCTATGACTCATTGAAGGATGTAAGGGCATGTGACTAAATCATGTGATTCTGGACTCCATCGTGTGCCTGTACTTTTCCACAAACTGTGCAGGGGGATTTGCTTGGAAGTTGGAACAAAAGTTCCCTCCACATGGAAGATGCTATAAAGGGGGAAGTGACATCACCACTGGGCCTCACTCCTCCTACAACTCAACACCTGGAAACACCTTAGGAACAAAGACTGAACTGGGGAAGGTGGTCCCAGGCAGGAAAGAAGGAATCCCAGCCTATGTATGAAAAATCTGTAAACTGCTTGTACTATCAGAGTGAGATACTACTTGATTCAAATCCTGTCTAGTGTATACAATTTAGATTGCAATTTTGTTTATTTTTTAGGTAACCAACTTTGATCTGTATGCTATTACTTATAATCACTTAAAATCTTTCTGTAGTTAATAAATCTGTTTTATATTTTTATCTAAAACAGTGTTTGAAGTGCAAAACGGGAAATCTGCTCAAGAGCAGGGGCTGGTGCATTGTCCTCTCCACATTAATGGGGGTGGGGGGGCGGACTGGGAAATAAACTTACACTGGTCAGGCTTTTGACCAGAGCAAGACAGTACAGCTCTGGAGTCCTAGGCTGGGGAGGGGGATTAGCTGGAGCCTCTATTGTTAGCTCATTAGTGGCTAGGAAAAGCATTAATGTAACTGCAGCTGGGGTCCCTGCCTATGAATGTTTGTGTAAGAGCAGGATCTGGAGGAGTCTGCAGCTTGTCACAGCATCACAGTGAGTGAGGGAGCCCAGGATGGTGAGACAGAGGGCTCAGCGGTACCCCAGTTCCAGGATGCACCCCAGGGAAGTCCATCACAGCAACACCCTCCCCTAACAGTTTATGTCTGGTCCATGGTAGCTCAAGTGCCGCATTATACTCCTGAAACCCAGTCAGTGCCTTTGGGTCACAAAGTGAGTATCTGATAAACTGACGCACAGCAATTACTGCTTTCATACAAGATAGACAAATGGAAGTCTAGTGACAGCATACCAGTCCTCTGGTTTCTCCGCATCAGGATCAGCTACATATTCTGGCTCATCATCCAGCCAACCTTCTGGCTTCACAGCATCATCATCTGAAATCTTTGCAGGAGCATCTTCATCCCTTGGGAAAGAGATACAAGGTTGCTATTATATATTCCTGCCAAAAAGATTTGGCAAAAAAACCCATAAGGCTTAAGACACTGTTGCACTAGATAGGAATCAGGCTAGATGAGGATGTGTAAGACAATGAATATATGAAGAGGACTACCAACTGATCGAGCAATTATGTTTTGAATATGAAAAGGCTAGGTAGTAACTGTGGGAGTTTTTTTTGCTACCCCACCATGTTAGTCAGATGAAGCTCCTATTCCTTTATCTGTCTCAGTGCACATTCCTCCCAACACAATGAGAGAAGTGATAACATTTCATGTATCCTCAGAAAGAAGCAGCCCAGGGAAAGCATGTTAATGAGCGAATATGTGATGTATTGTACCCAGTAAAAATGTGTCCTCTCTCAGGACCTAATTCTGTTACCCCTGAACTTCTAATTATTTACCATATGTCATTAATCAAATTGACAAGGGAACACTAATCAAAATTCAATTGTGTTGATTTAGCATTTTATGACTATCAAGAACAGAAGACAACATATCCATAACTGATCTGGAAAAGGGGGTAACAGTGAGGTGGCAAAGTTTGCAGATGATACAAGTTACTAAGAGAGTTCAAAGCTAACTGCAAAGAGTTACAACAGGATCTCACAAAACGGGGTGATTGGCCAACAAAATGGCACACTTAATATTAAATTAAGTGGATAACAATCCCAACTATACACACAAAATGATGGGGTCTAAATTAGCTGTTAGTACTGAAGAAAGATTTTTGGAGTCATCATGGATGTTTTCAGAAAACATCTGTTCAATGTGCAGCGGCAGTCAACAAAGCTAACAATGGTAAGAACCACTAGGAAAGGGATAGATAAAACAGAAATCATAATACCACTATATAAATCCATAGTACGCCCACATCGTGAATACAGAAAAGGGAAACAAAAACGATCATCAGTATGGAACAGCTTCCATATGAGGAGAGACGTAAAAAAACTGGGACTGTTAAGCTTAGAAAAGAGATATGATAGAAGTCTATAAAATCATGAATAGTGTGGAGAAAGTAATAAGGAAGCATTATTTATCCCTTCCCAAACAGAAGAACCAGGGTTCACCAAATGAAATTCACAGGCAGCAGGTTAAAGACAAGAACGTAAGTACTTCTTCACAACACGCAACAAACCTGTGGAACTAGTTGCCAGGGGATGTTGTGAAGGCCAAATGCATAACTGAGTTCAAAAAGAAACTAGATAAATTCATGGAGGAGAGGTCCATTTATGGCTATCAGCCAAGATAGTCAGGGACGCAACCCCATGCTCTGGGTTTCCCTGAACCTCTAAACTGCCAGTAGATGGATCTCTCAATAACTGCCATGTTATGTTCATTGCATTTAAAGCATCTGGCACTGTCCATTGTCAAAAGACAGGATTCTAGGCTAGATGGACCTTTGACCCAGTATGGTCACATGTTCATAGCCATTGAGAGACTGACAGTTATCTGGATTGAAGGTGTCAGATTTCAAACTGGCCATTTGATCCCCATCACAAGAGCTTTTTTGCCAAAATAAGCTCCAGGTATTCTTTATTTTAAGTGTTCTAGCACTTGATCAGACATCAAATGAAGCACATCTATGGCTAAGCAAGGAACTTCATGTAAATGTTACCTGGCTTGCCAATGTTAATTAGTGCTGAACTGCATTCTGACACTCATTCAAGTGCAAGGGCATGGAATCAATCTGCAGTCTACCACCAGGCAGATGCTATGGTTAGGCTTGGAATAATTCAATTTTTACAGGTAACTATGTAAATAAAACATCAATTTTACCATGTACACAAACTTACAAAAAATATTCTCGTCAATCAAAATATAGAGATAGACAAAGAAAAACGTTGCTTCCGAACTTAAGTAAATAGCCATAAATTAATGTATGTTTTGACATGTTGACAATGTGTGTTTTAACAGTTAAAGCATTAACTTTTTGAATCTCAATGTCTACTCTCATTAAATAATTGTCTGACTCCCATAATTTCCAAATTGTGAAAATTAAAATAAAATTAAAAAAAAAACAAAAAACTTAAAAATAATCATTCGCCCAAATTATAAAAGATAAAAATTGAATTCTGCCAAGCTTAGCTATAGTTTAAACAGATAAATAGCTTAACACACAAATGACTGCATGTCCAATGTTAGATTGGTCAACACTAGCCAGTTAACTTGAGTACAGGGGACTAAAAAATAAAAATAAAATGGACAAATGACTAGCTAAGAACTGTTTTAGACCAGCACTAGGTTATCTAGCAACAGCTTTCCCCAATTCCACCGCCCAAGATACTCACCAATCCTCTGGTTTAACAGCATCTGGGTCTGGGATCTTGGGTCTCTCGTCCCAGTCCTCTGGTTTCTGATCATCTGGGTCCTCAATCTCGCGGGGTGGATTCACAGCAGGAGTCACATCATTTAGAAGATTCCCACTATTCACCACAGTCTGATCAACCAGGATTTCAAAACTATTATCAGGATTCAAGACTGGATGAACAGGGACAGGGAGGAAGAGAGTTAATAGAGCCTTTCTGGCTAACATGAGGAGAAAATTGAGCTCTACAGAATCTCATTGCCACTTTCTACTCTACCTCCCTTTTCCAAACCTGAAAACTGTAACAATCATCCTTCTAGCTGAAATTACAGGTCTGTCTCATCTTACGCTGGGGTTACGTTCCGCAGTCAGCGCCTAAAGCGAAAATCGCGTATAGTCAAAATTACATTGAGTATAATGGCGGGCGGAATCGCCCGCACTACAGAAACAGTATTTAAATTGTTATTTTTCTCTTTTTTTTTGTTTTTGCCGACCGCTTAAAGCTGAAATCACGCATGTGCCTAAGATGCGACAGACCTGTACCTCCACAGTAAACAATGATGCCCAAATGGGGCTGCCAAGGGGAAAAAAAATAACCTATTTAGTCTTGTGTCGAGGAATAAAGACAAAGATTTTTATGGAGAGTCTTACTCTGGATACCCAATAGGCGTGAGTATTACATAGCCCCCTCAAATCAATTACATCTGGAAAAAGTTCTGCTCTATACACACTCACACCTGTTACCCTACTTATAAAGAGAAGAACCTAGTATAGTGCGATTTATCAGGTTCTTCCCCCCCCCCCAAAAAGATAATCAGGCTTTGCCACTTCTATTTTCTTAACAGAAAGGACAGGAACTTTAAAGACTGAGAACTGTAATTCCTTATTTACTTGAAAAGTAACTGTGGAAAAAACCTGCACCACCCTTAATGGATCTGCTCTGTATAAATTCATGGCCCCATCTCTGGCCTTTTGTGAAATTAAAAAGCTTTTTACTCCTTTTAGCCTTGCAGAGTCATCACATGTAAAACTAGCAGAATTGTGGATTCTATTCTGCCCCATCCATCAACAGAACTGTTTAACAAGTTCCCAACTGTCAATGGGAGGAGGTGGGGGAGGTTTGATAAGTTCACCAAGGATATCTTTATTACTGGCAATGAGGCATGAAGTTAGACAAACCCAGTTTCAATATGGACAAGCAATTAGAGAGTGTCCTCTTTATACGTATATCCATCACATTTGATAAAGAAATAATTGAGACCACAAAACTTTGGACCCCACTATGCTTTTTTTTTTTAAAGTCACTTTTAAGACTAGATCCCACACTGCTTAGAAAGCTCCCCCTTCAGTTAGTCAGCCTCAGAGCACAGCTCCACGTTCTATTCTGCACAAAGAAGAAATGCAGAAAAACAAAACTCAGTGTTTAATCTTGAAACCAGTGAGACAGCAGCTCAGTGTTTCTATACTGCTTTCATTCATGCAGTTAGGAGCCTTGTTTCATTACTAGCTGCATACAGATTATGGGTAAGTCCCCTCTCTAGCAGCAAAATATCTAGAAAAGCTGATTCTAAAGGAGGAGATCTGGCTGTGCAGTTGTAGAAGTCAGAGCTCTAAAGCCGATAGCTGCATAGCAGAGTGTAGGCCCAAGCTAAGAGTGTAAGATCTTAGCAGGATTCAATATTCATATGGCCAATAAGAACATTCAGAATTAGGATAACAGGACTAAGAACTAAACCAAGAGTTCTGAAAGGAGTAACTCCTTCATAGTTAAGGGCATAAGCCAGCCTTCAACAGATAGGTGTTAGGAAGAGACTGTCCCTATAAGGTAAGTTATTCCTACTGCAGGGCCCCTTGAACATTTCTCTGGGGCTTCTGATGATAGCCCCAGCTGTAGACAGAATATTGTACCACAACCACTGATCTTATCTAGTGTGGCAATTCTCATGCTCCTATCACTATTTTAACCATGGGTGTGACCGGCCTTCACTCTCCAATGCATTTTCCCTATCTGACTTTTTCAGCTCTGAAAACCTCAATGGAACAGCCAGTGAAAATGAAAGCCAATTAAAATGACATATTGAAACAGTTGCCTGAAAGGAGGGCTTCTAACACTTTGTCCCAGGGACATGCACCATTGCTATTTCCTCCGGAGTTTAGAGCCTACTGTCCCAAAAAGTTAAAGAATGGATAGCTATGCACGCAACTAGAGAGCACGTGAGATCCCAAGTCAGAAACAGAATGCATATAATTATACTATAAGGTAAGGTATTTAAGACCATATTTGGAAAGCCAATTCTCCTTTACCTACCAAGTTCAGAGTCCCATATTTTCCCTGCAAGAGTTAAGACTCAAAGTAGTACATGCTCCTTGATGAGATTTCTTTCACGGAAGAACAGAACAAAGAATGAACAATTTTTGCATATGAGGATTTAGAATGTATGTTTTAGTTGTATGAAGTCCACATACATAGTATATTCAGTTACTGTTTTAGGACTCCTTTCTATTTCTCTTGCACCAAAAACACAAAATAAATTTTCACCCTCAAACTTTTTGAGATCTGCACTTTTTTTGAAACACTCCCCTCCCCCAAGTTTATGGTTGCTTTACCCAGAGTATAGAGGTGGGTCTTTTTATCAGTAAAGTAGGTCTTCAGATCTGCATCTGGACGCTTTGCATGCTTCTCTTCATATTTGCCGGTTTGGGGGTTCTTGTGCCGAAAGATGAAGTGTAATTTATAATCTTCTCCACATTTATCAGGACCAAACATGATTGTGTAGGCAGTTTTGTCATGAAACTGATCCTTTAAAGAGAACAGTTGAAATAAATCATTCTAGAGTTCAGGTTTAGACAACACAGTGCTCACCGCAAATGCAACTTCACTCATTAAGCTGCTTGATTATACTTGAGATCAAAACCAGCAACAGATGGTTGATACAGTCACAGAAATTTGAAGAGGAAGAGGCCAGTTAGGACAATCCAATCCATCTCCCTACTGGTGCTTAGCTGGGCCCTGCATTTTCCATCATCCTGTCCAACTGTCTTTACTTTTCCCTCATTAGTAGAAGGCAGTTTTCAAGAGTGACAGGTAAGATTAAAAGCATCAAGCCATAAAGTTGTGCAAATGTAAAATAACCTGTTAGATTAGCTAGACATCAATTAAAAAAATTCCAAGTCACAGAAACCCCACAATGCAAAAGTTTTGTTTTTAAAACAAAGCTATTGTCAACAGCCATTATCAGCACTGAAAGAAACTGAAATCTGTACTGTGCATTTGACATTGCTGTGTCTAGTCAGTCTCACAGTTTCCCTTGTACATTCAGTTTCCCAGTCTGGGTAGTTTTCTCTCTCACAACAGGGAACATAAGAGGCATTAACAGAGTAAACTCAGCTGAAAAACCACAAAAGCTAGTACCAAGCACAGGGCTGATGCATTATATGAAGCTGTAAGAATTAACTAGATGTCTTAACGCCATCCCTTTAACAAAAATCATTGCAAGCAAGCTTGTCTACTCTCACTGACCCTATTCACGCATTCAGTTCACAAAGAACTGAAGAAGCGATTGCACAATCATTAAGTGGCCTTTCACATATTGAATGGGTGTATCCTGGTCAGATGTGGATCTGTATCAAGAAAGATTCTGACAAAACAGTGAGGGGGAAGGAGAGTCGGGACAACAGTTTTGACTTCTACTTCCATGAGGGGAAGCCTACGGAAAACTGGAGGGCCTTGATTAAAAATATCCAGTAGCTGCTGTACACAAAATCCTCTCAATTTTATCTTTCAGATAATGCTGCTGGAATAGTGGCCCATGGGCCAGGAACAAGATGTGTTTAGTCCAAGACACTTACTGCACATAGTACATCCTGCTAGCCCATCCTGCAAGCAGCAGATCTCTAGTACTTCAGACACCACGCTCCTTACAAGCAGATTGAAATGTAAGAAGTCTGGTGTAGAGAAATATGATTAGGATCATCTTAGTCTATTTCTCTTTGCAGACCCTCTCTGGAACTCACTTTGAAGACAACTGTCTAATCCCAGTCAGTCAGCTTCCCTCCACATAAAGAGTACAGTTTAATTGTGAAACGGCTAAAGGGAAATTTACAAGATACACGATTTAATGTGCCCTCTACAGGCCTCCCATATGAGATGGCTACTCTTATAATAAGAGGGAGAGGAAAGAAAGGACATCCCAAAAGTGTGTGGCAGTTAATAAAAAGAATGTTGTGGATTCTTATGGAAGAGGGTCAGGAATGCTCAGCACCTACAGCATCCCAGAGTCAATTGTGGTAACCAGATTTTCAGAAGAATTCAGCATCCATCTGCTCCCACTAAGGACAATGCAAGCTACTGGGTGCAGACTACTTTTGCAAGTCTGCCCCTAAACACGAACAACTGCCTTCAGGCCATTAGGATCCTAAGAGTTTCTTTGGGGAGGAGCGAGAGAAAGACAGGCTTGTCTTTGGGGAGTAGTAACTAAACAGCACGCACACCACTCACCAGGTTCAGCTCGGGGGTTTTAGAAAGCAGCTTCACATAGGCACCGCCACACTCAATCCCATTTTGGAAATTCACTTCATACCTGATTTTCATTTTGGGCAGAGAAGCAGAGGGCACATTATAGTACATGGAATGAACTAGACAACATTCCCTTCATATAAGGATGTAACAGAGCTTCCATACAAATTAGAAAGTTTTTTTAATGAGTGTTTCCCACATTTCATAATGGATCTTAGGCAGATACATAAGAACCACAAAGTAAACAGCTAGGCAACAGGCAGAACGATTAACTCATTATCTCATGCAAACTGATGAGCTGATTACCCTCCTTTCTTGCTGGAAAAGTCCCACAGATCAGCTACTCCCAATAAGTCTGGATTCTTGTATATCTGCCATGACCAATCTAACAATTGTTGCTAAATTGGACAAGCTTTGTGTGTCCCATGGCAAAAGAGCTGAATCAGTTGAAGACCACTAACAAGCTGTGTTTGCCTTGCTACCAGGAAAAGAGAAAAAGGACAATTTGCTGGACAAAAATCTATTCACTCATGAATTGTCTTTACATAGCTCCTGATAACTGTTTGACTCCTCCTGTCAATCACAACAGACAAGTCAGTTCACTAGGCCCCTGCTATTACAGCTGTAGCATAGAAGTGGAAACAACTGTAGCTCTCAGTGTCACACTGCAAGGAAAGGCTAATTTCCAGAAATTCAGACACAGTTAGTTTATTCAGATGGAAAAAGCAGCATCTCCAAGAACTTGAAATGGAAAGTTATTGTACACTACAATACCCCTTTATTTATTTATTTGCATGTAAGAGTGGTAGCCAATATTCTGTGTGGTAATGGGCTATCATGCTTTACTACTGTTTGGTCAACCAAACTATGTAATTCTGGAACAAGCCGCTAACAGCCACCTGCCCTTTCTGGTGCAGTAAACACTTGTTATTTTCCACTTACTGTACAACGAGGGGTTTGGTATTAAATATGAAGGGTTTTGTCAGTTTGGCAGAGATCGCATGATGCTTGGCCCGGGAAATCAGTACAAGTCCTTTGTCCCCTGGAAGTTTAGTGTCCTTCATTTCCTCTACTTCCCATTTACCTGCAAGGAACATACACCATTTCATTACTATCAGAACCCACAATTCCTTGTTTTCTTATTTTAATGAACTTTAACAAGAAACTAAAAATTGTTATTCTATACAATATGGGTTATAACAGCATTTCCAGAAGTCACATTCAGTTATATTACTCAAGTTAGAAATTGGTGTACCGACTAGCCTTCAAAAGATGACATTTTAATTAATTAGGAACGGAACACATTTCAACACTCAGGAGGACTTGCTGCAAAAGCCACAGCTCACTGGACATAAGTAGCTAAAAACAGCACCCAAATGCCCACCCACTTTTCATATGTAGGATATTCTCATGAGGTGCAAATCTGACCCTGACTAAACACTCAAGTCTACCTCTGCAGTACAGACAACCAAAAAATATACCTTCTGAACAAAAGCTAGATGGCACTCACCATCATATTTTGCAATGTCATCATCTGTGTCATCCTTCTTGGCCTTGGAAAGAACCCATCTGAAATGATATTCCCAGCAGAGGTAAGGGACAGCCATACAGTTACAGACTTTTATACAAAGCCAGCTCTAAAGAAACACCCAGCCACTGCAAGAGCTACCCTTTAACTAGACCCTACTGTATTCTGAACCCCATCATTGATCAGTCTCTTTGGGAGTTCTGCAACACATGAAGCAAATTCAGAAGTAGGCATCAAAGCGGCTTTGTACAAGTGATCCTATTGTCAGTACTCCACTAGGGATAGTGCTTGTAGCGCCATTATCTCCATCTTGTCATATTACCAAGAGAGGCTACTGAAAGCCAGCTTACGTGATTCTGTATGTGCACATGGTACATTCCCCCTCTTAATGGGCACCTAACAAATGCTTATTTGAACATCCTCCACGGTTTCAAGAGATATGAAGTTTAGGAGAAATGTATAGTAAGGTGGTTATATATGGGGTCATTTGAACTCTAGTCATATTAACATTAGCTATTCAAGAATGGGTGCTCTGGAAAGGTTGTATTTCATTACACCTTACTGAAGGTCCAAACTGACTAATTCATTTACATTAAATCATCTTGAAGATTACACTTACCCTTCCAGGGTTCCCTTATCAAAGTTTTCCACAAAATAAACCTCTCCTGTTGGTACTGGGGGCTTATATGTAACCTATTGGAGGAGGAGAAAAAAGTATACACAGACCTTTAAACATCTTTGCTGCCCTAGGAAACTACAAGGCTTTGAGTTCATCCCACTTTTCCTGACTCAGACAAGTTTTCTGCTTGAAACATCTTAAGTTATTTACACTCCCCAAAATCTGGATGCCATTGCTTGAAAGTTATAATTTTATTTTGAAGATAAAAATACCAAAGTCTAAGAGTACTAATACTGTTAAATCCTGGTATCACATCACAAGATTCAAATGCCTTTAAAGAAATTTTCCTATGGAAGAAATGCAGCTCAAGTTTCATTGCAATGCTTCTTTAAAATGAATGCAGTTACTCTGTTGGCATATTGAGTTTTTATGCTCAAGATAGTCTCCAGATCAGACCAAGATGGGGCAGGTTACAATAACCAGACTACCCAAGTGTAATTCTGTTTTATCATTGTAAATTTAAGTCAAACCTTTGGGGATGGAGGAGGGCTGCTGGCTTCAGGCTTTGTCTCTTCTACCTCCTCAACACCATCTTCCAAGTCATCCTCAATATCAATTACATCATCACCATGGTCATCTTCCCCATCATGTGTCTGGACATCAACTAATCCAAGTATCAGCAATGTCACACACAGCAGCCACTTTAGCTCCATGGTCTGTACACACAGGAAAGATCAAACATTATAACCCTATACTCACTAGCGAGATAAAGGGTACGGTCTTCTGTAGTTCAGTGACAAGTACCCAATAGCAAATGAGCAAGTGCAGTCCAGAAGAGAACTTCATATTATGTTTCTCTACTCTCTGTACTTTGTAAGCCTATTAACTTTCGTTCTCGGTACACTTTATGTTGCTTTTATTTTAGCGCTGTGCATATCTTGTTCTGTACGTGGGTTACAGCAGTGTTAATGAGACCAAACATCTGGAGTATACTGTATGAAATGCTACAGAAGCAGCAATTGCTATGTAGGGATTACACATACTCTTTTACAGCATGAAAATAGGAGCCATAGACACCTGCCTGCTAAACGCTATTTTCTTCTTCCTGTCTCCTCTAAGAGAGTTGCAGGCCTCGATCAACTGGCCAAGCACAGTATATGCAGGATCACTCTTGAAAAAAAAAAAATACTTTCTTTCTCTAGGATGATGCACTATGAACTGCTCTGCAGCTCAGATCTCACAGGCAGTTTCATGTTTGAACTACTGCTTACACCACCACCTAACAGAGTGGTTAAAAAGATTAATTTATTTTTTTAAAGTACAGATTTAAAAAAAAAAAATCAAATTTTTAAATAGATTTAAGTTCTGACAACCTATGTTAAGGCCTAAACTTACTATAACAGATTAGTGACAAGCAAAAAAATTAAAATACTAAGCAGTACATGTTGACTGCCAAGTTTTAAAAGAAAGTCAAATGACTGAACTGGTGAAAGTCACTGGCTAAACATGTGGAACCAGAATTCGAGTACTAAGCCAACTTTTGACTCCAATAGCCTCTTCTGCAGGTGCACAGAATCATTTTTTTCTTTTCACGTATTCAGCTAGTTCAATTCAATGACATGCTGATTCAAAGTTAAGAAATCAATTGGGAGTTTTAAAACCGTTTTTTCTGCTTTTTCTCTCCAATATATGAATAAAAACTAGGCATAAGACGATGAGAGCTACTAGTTCTAAAAATCTTGAATGACATGGTGACCAGAAACAAAATCAGTTAGTGAGTTTAACTACATATGCTTCCTTAGTTTGAAATTTTTTTTATTTTTTTTTTTAAAGTGTTTTGGTAAGCTTTTCTTTCCTATGTATCAAGCATACTGAATGTCATTTTATTTAATAAAAGCATTTTAAAGTGCTGTTTTTGTGCATAACTGAATTTTAATTTCCATCACAAGTAGAAATATTAATCTAGTAAATAAGTTCATTCACCATTTTCAAACAAATAATGTAAATATTAAGGATATTAAGTGAGACAAGATGGTTAAGGTAAAATATTTTATTGGACCAACTTCTGTTGGTGAGAGACAAGGTCTCCAGCTTGCAGAGCTCTTCTTCAGGTCAACACACCCCTTGAAGGCCTGAAGAAGAGCTCTGTCTCAGCTCAAAAACTTGTTTCTCTCACCAACAGAAGTTGGTCCAATAAAAGATATCACCATAACCACCTTTATTTGGGCATAAACTTTCATGGGCTAAATCCCACTTCATCAGATGCATGGAGTGGAAAATACAGTAGAGAGGTATAAATACACAGCATATGAAAAGATGGGAGTTGCCTTACCAAGTGGGGGGTCAGCGCTAAGGAGACAATTCAATTAAGGTGGAAGTGGGCTATTCTCAACAGTTGACAGGAAGGGAGGAAATTCACTTTTGTAGTGCTAATGAGTTCAATGTAATCAAGGTGGCCCATTCAAACAGCTGACAAGAAGGAGTGAGTATCAGCAGGGGGAAATTAGTTTTTGTAGCAACCCATCCACTCAGTCTTTATTCAGACCTAATTTGATGGTGTTCAGTTTGCAAATTAATTCCAGTTCTGCAGTTTCTCATTGGAGTCCGTTTTTGAAGTTTTTTTGTTGAAGAATATCTACCAATGTGATATATGCCATCATGTGCCAGCAATGCCCCTCTGCCATGTATATGGGCCAAACCAGACAGCCTCTACGCAAAAGAATAAATGGTCACAAATCTGACATCAAGAATTAGAACATTCAAAAACCAGTAGGAGAACACTTCAATCTCCCTGGACATTCAACAACAGACTTAAAAGTGGCAATTCTTCAACAAAAAAACTTCAAAAACAGACTCCAATGAGAAACTGCAGAGCATAAGATAATGACCAATGTTTGCTAGACTCTCAGAGCTGTAGTTCAAAGGATCTTACTGGTTGAGAAGGATATTTTGGGGTGTTGTAAGTATTGTTTACTTCTTGAACAGAAGAAACAGGGATGGAGAATGTGCAGTTCCCAGGTAAGGAGACTGACACAGGGAGTTGATGGCAAATCCCTGACAACCCTATATTAACAGGTGGCCAAGAGTTATCCATCCCTACCCATCACTATGGTGCCTAAGTGCAAAGCAGAAAAGTATTCCTTTTAGGTAGTCTTACTACATTGTGTTTTTACTAGGTGTTCTCTAGATAAAGATTCCAACTTCAAGTATAAATCCCACCTTATCCCCCAGCCTCCCCTCAAAAAGCTTGTAACTTTCTGCAGCTCACATACAAAAGTATCTCCCACAGACAGTATTGTTTCTTTGAATCAAGGACATGGAATGTCTCCCTGCATGGAAGGATACTGTACCACTACTTCAAAAAACTATGTTTATATAAAGTTGACAGATCATTCTGAAGACAGATACAAGGCAGATGAACATTTTGCATTGCCATCATCATCTGCAGGTATTCCATTACAGGAACAGTAGATTTTGAGTCTAAAATGCATTCCTATGCACAAGTACAGCAATTTAAATATTGCTTTTTAAAAAATCCCATCCCTCCTCCCTCAACAAAAATCCCAACACTTGAATCAGTGCAGAAAGCTAAACCAGTTACTTGTTTGAACAAGTCTGCAAAGCTACATCAATGAGTTTGTTGGGTTGCAAAAACCCAAGACAAAAAGCAAATCAAGAGACTTTGCAGTTCCAAATACGACAGTACTGTAGCACTGCCAGCCATTTTGTAGGTCATCATTGCCACATCACAAAAGATTCAAAGGACAAGTTTCAGCATAATGTCATTTGTTGATTGCTCATACAATACCTCTGTCACACTGTGCACTTGTTTATTTACAGTAAGTTATGTCTCAGCTTCCTTCTAAAATTCAGCTGCAACTGCAAGGCCAAAGAGACCACAATTAAGTTCTTCTAAAAATTTGTTGTTCCATATTGAAAATTCTTATATGTGGGCAATTTGATAGTATGCTTGTAAACAATGTTATCTGGTGCACATGTATGCTTTTGAGAACAAAATGTTGCAACTTTCTAAATAAAGTCTTGAGAACACCAAGTCTTTCAAGGGGGAAAACTAAAGTTCAGATTTTACTATTATATGCAACATTTAGAGAGTCTGATTAGAAAAAAAACAGGATAGAATCTTTAAGCAAAAATGGAAAGGGAATCTTTAAGACTATAACAATGTTGTATTTTTACAGTCCTGTGCTAAATCCATCTTCAGCTTGTATTATGCGCTTTCTACCTATGGCAACATACCAGCCAGACAGCTGCTGCTCCAAGCAGCTCTGTGCTAAACAGGACTCAGTTCATCCAACAACTAAAAGGTAGAAGACATTACGCATCACTATGCAACAACTAGATTTTTTTTTTTTTTTTTGAGCTATGCCTAAACCACACTCAGAATCTCAGAGAGGTCATTGACCTCATAGGGCAGGGGTAGTCAATAGGTGGACTGCAGGCCAACTCCAGACCACCAGACTTTTTTGAACAGACCATGAATCTATTTACTTATTATTGTGGAGGTTTTTTTTATTTATTTCCTCTCTGGAGTCTGGACCCTGACTACCTTGACTAAGAAATTTGGACCTTGACAAAAAATAATTGACTACCCCTGTCATACAGTATGCGTACACTGTAATTAAACACTCATGGCTAGCCTGTCTGCGCTGACTGGTTTGTGGGGCTCAGGCTATGGGGCTGTTTAATTGCAGTGCAGATGTTCAGGCTCCAGCTGGAGCCTGGGCTCTGGGACCCTGCAAGGGTACTACCGGGTAGGGGCACAACCTGAGTCAAGTGTCTGTCTTGTGACTGAAGAACCACAATATAAAATCAAAGGAACGGAGTTTATAAACCCACAACCACAAAGCAAACATTGCTATCCTTAAAAGCTCAAGCTCTTTTTTTGGTAAGCAATCTGGTCTCTGTGCTAGCTCACTGCCCACTGTTGGGAGTGAGTGCCCAACAGGATTTTACAGAGGACAATGCCCAGTGGAGAAGCAAGAGCCTCCAACATTTCATTTGGAGTGTTAGACTGAACATCACCAGGTGACTAGAGAGTTTACACGGAAATGCTTCACTAATCAGACCAAGAGTTACCAGGGGTCAAATTCTGCCTTGCCTCATCGTCTGTGCTACGGCATTTAAAATGAATGCATTTGTCTGAGGTATAAGTCAGGCCAGATTTTAGCTCTCAAGTTTCCACCTCAGGTATAATCATTCCAATTTCAATATTTTCAGAGTTGAATTATGATGAAGTCCCTACTTAAAAGATGCCCAACAGGGTGGATAAAAATTAATTATTTAAAAATAAATAATAATAATAATAATAAAAAAAAAACAGATTTTTTTATTTAAATCAGATTTTTGATAGGGGTTTTCCTCAAAAAGCATTTTATCTAAAGATAGTTTTAATTAAGATATCTTTGAGCTATAATGTATCTCATCATGGAATAGGGATTATAAATTCTAATTCTATGGTATGAGACAATATATTCATGTAATGTTTAAGAAAAGTTTTGTAAATGAGCTCCAATAGGTTCATGGATTAGGGACCCCAATTTTATGGGGTTCCAGGGGCTTCTGTATAGATTATTTAGGTTAATCTTTCTATCTACCCAATGGGACTCAGTGCTCAGTCTAGAACAGGGGTAGGCAACCTATGGCATGCGTGCCGAAGGCGGCACACAAGCTGATTTTCAGTGGCACTCACACTGCCCCGGGGCCTGGCCACCGGTCCAGGGGGCTCTGCATTTTAATTTAATTTTAAATGAAGCTTCTTAAACATTTTAAAAACCTTATTTACTTTACATACAACAATAGTTTAGTTATATATTATAGACTTATAGAAAGAGACCTTCTAAAAACATTAACATGTATTACAGGCATGTGAAACCTTAAATTAGAGTGAATAAATGAAGACTCGGCACACTACTTCTGAAAGGTTGCCGACCCCTGGTCTAGAAGATACCATCAGAGATGCTTAGTTTTGAAGTTCTCAAACTGTGGATTTGTGTCTCCTGAGATAACATGCTTGTTAACAGCAAAAATGTTTTTAAATAAATAAATATATAGAGGTGAGAAATAACAGACCTCAACCCTATTGTCCCTCTGCAAAATTGTGTACACAGAGTCAATCCTTACCTCTCTCTAAAAGTGCAAAGTTTCAAAAAGTTCAGTGAATAGAAGATTGTTGGGGGCGGAATAGATCTGGACAAGGAGAAGTCTGGAGATAAATTTGAGAAGGGAGGGACAGGCATTAGAAACAAAAGTGAAACTGTTTGAGCAGCATATTCCAGAAGTCTTGAGGTCTTTCTGAGTGTAGCCTTCATTGATTTGAGATCTACCATACCATTCTCTCACTAGAAGGGGAAACAATAGCAGCAGGCCATAAAAGACACCCAGTTCGGGAATATTTTAATGAAGTTCCTCTACCTGTGAAGAATATGTATTAAGGTTATAACAGCCAACAAGAATGCACTTTTATGTAGAAATCCATTATTAAATCTAGTCTTTCTGACTTGTGGTTTAAATCAATTTGATTTAAATCAAATCCACCCTGATGCCCAATTTAAAAAGGTACATGGTTGTCAAGCACAAGACTGCCTACCTATTTTGGGAAAGATCACAGTTCTTTATACTTCCCTCCCAACCACCTCCTGTAAGAAAAACCAGCGGCTCCCGGTTGGAGGTGCAGCATGGCTGCCACTAAGGCAGGCTCCCTGCCTACCCCAGCCCCACGCCGCTCCCAGAAGGGACCAACACGCCCCTGCAGCCCCTGGGGGCAGGCAGCACATGGCTCTGCACGCTGCGTCTCTCTGCAAGCACCGCCCCCACAGCTCCCATTGGCAACAGCCCCCGTTCCCGGCCAATGGGAGCTGCGGGGGCAGTGTTTGCAGGCAGGAGCAGCCCTCTGTCCCCCCACCCCCGGGGTGCGCTCCCCCGCCCCCAGCAGTGTCCCTGCAGCTCCCATTGGCCGGAAAGCAGCCAATGGGAGCTGCAGGGATGGCGCTTGCAGGCGCGGGCAGCACACAGAGACCTGCTGCACCTCTCCCCCCAAGGGGCCCAAGAGACTTGCCCCATCCAACCACCTCTTCTCCCTGACCGCCCCCAGACCCCCCTCCCCTAACTGCCCCCCAGCATCCCATCCAACCCCCCCTCCTTCCTGACTGCCCCCCCTGCCCTATCCACCCCCGCTTCTCCCTGTCCCCTGACCACCCCCGGAACCTCCACCCCTGATTGCCCCCTGCTGCCCCATCCAATCCCTCCTCTCATTCCTGACTGCCCCCCTGGAACCTCTGCTCCATCTGCCCCCCCTGTTCCCTGACCACCCCGGGAACCCCCACTCCTGACTGCCCCCCGCCGACCCATCCAACCCCATCTCCTCTTCCTGACTGCCACCCCCCCGGACCCCACCCCCATTCAACCCCCCTGTTCCCCGCCCTCTGACCGCCCCTACCCTATCCACCTCCCCAGCCCCTGACCACCACCCCGAACTCCCCAGCTCTCTATCTAACCCCCCTCCCTGCCATCTTACCATGCTGCCTGGAGCACTGGTGGTTGGCAGCGCAGCTGCACCAGGACAGGCAGCCGTGACGCCCGGCTGGAGCCAGCCACGCACCACGGAACACCGGATCAGGCCGGGCCCTGCAGCTGTGCTACCCCAGGAGCTCACAGCCCCGCTGCCCAGAGCGCCCGCAGCACATTGCGCGCAGCACATTGCGCCCGCAGCACAGTGAGCTGAGGCTACGGGGGAGGGAGGACAGCAGGGGAGGGGCCGGGGGCTAGCCTCACGGGCCAGGAGCTCAGGGGCCGGGCAGAACGGTCCTGCGGGCTGGATGCGGCCCGCAGGCCGTAGTCTGCCCACCCTAGAAGATATAGGCAACAAACAGGCATGCATGCAAGCTTTGAAGTGCATGCACATCTGAACGTACTGATGAATCTTGTGCCCACCAAGTACACATTTCAAGCTGTTAGCAGATAACTGTTTAAAGATTTTACACACTAAAATGGGAAGAAAGTGAAAATCTGTTTCAGAACACAAGGAAGTATTTGAAAGTTTAAAGAACAGGAAGGATGAAGTTTAGTGTATGTGCTGCAAATGGTGTGGCCCAATTATTAATGTAAATATTTATAAGCTAATAGTACTAAATCTACAACAGTAAACTGTTAATTCAAAGGAAAAGTTTTATGGGGGGATTAGAGATACTGTTTTCTTAAACTCAGAGGTGGCATTGTTTTGAGTTCTGTTTTAGTTCTGCAGCAAACCATATTGAATTCCATTAATCAAAGCCTTAATCTACTGAATACTTCCCCCCGACCCTCCTTCAGTCCACCAAAATGAGCCCTGATATTTACCCAGAGAAATTAAGTTTTTTGCACCAATTTTCACCTGTTATTGTAGTAATAAGCACCGATAAATTCCTGGGGAAAATTAAATAAAATAAAAACCAAAAATGAAGGGCCCTGGGTATGCTGGATTATTAACTTCTTGACTGACAGTCCCCCAGCAGCCCTAATGTTTCTTAAATAGAGGCTTTAAATTTTTTTTCTTGTAATACACATTTGAAATAAAAACATCCCTGATGACCTACATTAGCCCCATCATGAGAGTCTTGTTTTCCTGGCCAGGAAAACATTCTTAAAACCATTATGACAATCCATGAGGGAATCTGTCTTTAGTATCAAGAGTCTGTATTACGTGCAATTAAGATGCCTAAAGAATGAATGCATATAAAGATTGTTAATAGCTTTGCCTTCATAGTCTGTTCCATAATGATGAATTTTAAACCACAGCAAATTATAGTAACACCATAAAAGGAGTTCCAACACTTGATGATCCCCCACATACTGGCTGAATGACTGTCTGTGTAAGGAGAAATAGGACAAAGTTGCATTTCAAAAGGGAGTCAGGGTGCCATAATGCAGGGGCTCTCAAACTGAGGGTCAGGACCCCTCAGGGGGTTGCAAGGTTATTACATGGGGGGTCACGAGAGGTCAGCCTCCACCCCAAACCCCGCTTTGCCTCCAGCATTTATAATGATGTTAAATATATGAAAAAGTGTTTTTAATTTATAAGGGGCTATCGCACTCAGAGGCTTGCTATGTGAAAGGGGTCACCAGTACAGAAGTTTGAGAACCACTGCCATAATGGAAATACTGACCAGTTGGTGTAGTTAAAATGAAACAATGTGGACAGGGGGAGGAAAGTACTACTCCAGAACTCTTGAAGCAGTAGGGCTTTCTCTTAAGCTATGTACATAAAACAAGGACACCTGATAAAGCCATTTGCTGAACTCCTCAAAAAGCTGGCAGACTCAAGGTAGAATCATAGAATATCAGGGTTGGAAGGGACCTCAGGAGGTCATCTAGTCCACCCCCCTGCTCAACGCAGGACCAATCCCCAGACAGATTTTTGCCCCAGATCCCTAAGTGGCCCCCTCAAGGATTGAACTCACAACCCTGGGTTTAGCAGGCCAATGCTCACACCACTGAGCTCTCTCTCCCAGAAAAATAAGACAGACAGAACAGAATTTATTTGTGTCAAGTTTACAATGATCAGGCAATTCAAAGCTTCACGTTGAAAGCCATCCTAAGTTAAATTAACCAAATCAGCTGAATTTGTCAGTGGGGGACACTGGTCATCCTCTGCCTTAGATCAATTTTCTTCCTACCTTTTCCTCCTCAGCAACCTGCCTTATGGAACACCTCTCAAGTCTTTGTTGTCTTGCATGTGAGACCATAAACTCTTCAGAGCAAGGAATATTTTTATACATGTACAATGTGAAGTTTTACAACACTAAAAATTGTTAATAGCCACAGAATTTTCCCTGTTACAAGGCATCTGCACTTATTTACTGGCTGCCCAAAGTTCTGCCCATTTGATACAGCATTTCTTTTTACAACCAAGTCAAGAAGAGCTGATAGCAAGTGAAGTTTTGGCCTATAATCAGCTTAATCAGTGCTTGGTATCCTTTGCACATGTAGCCTATAAAAAAGAGGAAAGATGGCCCTATTGTTGCGGCATCAGACTGGGACTCATGAGACCTACATTCCACAGCAAAGTTGGGAATGGACTCCCCACATGACCTATGCCAAGACTTGCTCTCTTGGCCTCAGTTTCCCCCATCTATAAAGTGGGGACACATTTTCCACTCTTCCACCCTTTGTTCATTGTGTCTATTTAGATTGTCTCACTATGTCCTTATATAGCACATAATATGATTGGGCCCAGACTTCAGCTGGGGCTTCGGGGGGGCTACTATAATAAGTAGCCCCCAGACTACTTGACTTAATGCAAAGAACATGTGATGTTGATTAGTTGTATGAACATTCAGATTTATTCCAAAAGACACGGATGACAAATGCAGAAATCACATGTACTTAGCTGCAGAGAAGAGCAATCAATCAACATGACAGAAGGGTGAGAGAGTTAAGTGATGGTATGGGAAGAATTATGGCACAATATTTTGCCCTTGTATAGTACTTTGAGTGTTCAAAACTCTGCAATGATAGGATATCACAAACAGTAAACATGCTCATGGGTAGATGGACATACCCTGCTTCCACCAGCTTTGTACAAAAATCTGACCCCAGGAATCTGGTAAGTTTTAAATTTTATATCTTAAGACTCTTAAATTTTGTTTAATGAGTGTCTTTCCTATAATAGGCCACAGATTGGCAATCTCCACCCAGCATGTGTTTCGGAGCTGTTCTGCTCCAATAAACTTCACAACTATTGCCAGGTATCCAGAGCTTTGCTTGGAATCTTCAAAGATATTTCCCTTGAGGAAGAGTAGTCTTCAAATTTGTGCCATCATGAGCCTAACCATTAGTTCAGAAATGACTCTTAAAAAGAAAGCTACTAAAAACAGGCTTTACTTGGGTAAGAGTGTTTCAGATACATCAGCTTCCAAAAATAAGCTTCATCAATGGAGATGTAGGAAGGGAAAGCAATTCTGCACTACTGCATCAGCAAAAAAAATAAAAAATAAAAAAAAAAATCATTCATGCATATCTGGAAGCCCTTAGAGATCAGTGGCAGAATTGCAGACTTTTTGACCATTAAATCAAGGCAGATAGGCTTGTAGTGCTTATAAAAAAATTATGGAGATACTTCAAGATACAAGAATTCTTTCGTGGGAAAAGCATACTTAGCAGTGTTGCTGTCATGTCCACAAACCAACTCAAATTTGTCTTGGGATCAAAAGCAACAGCTTTCCTTCCACACACAAGAGAGTTCCTCCAGTATGGGGCCAAGTTAAATGGATGAAGATAAGCACTGAAGCGACAAGAGGATGAATGCCAAGATTGGGGGGGGGGGGGGGGGGGGGGGAGGGACACGACAAAGTTAACAGTCTATTTGGGAAAGATTAAATATAAATTACACTGAATTCTTAAGAGCAGAAATCTGTTGAAATGGGAAGGTTTTAAAACTAATGCAGGGATGCTGTCACATTACGGAGTACTTTTGAGAGATTCTTCGACCTGCTAAGAAAGTTTGGTGTTTCTATTTACCATTACTCATCTTAAAATGAGAAACCAGGTCAGTTTTACTTAACATCTCAGACCCTACCCCATTCCTGTAGTATTTGGATTATAAATGCTGCAGAGAGATTTCAATATGTTTTATTTTGTAAACCACATTTCTATTGAGTCTCTTTAAGAAGTTTATACATACATCCTGAATCTGGGTCCAAATTGCTTTAAAATTATGTTAAAGTGCTTTGGCTAAATCCAGGTGATATTATGGCTGGATTCCAACAGTAGCATCTTTGGAAGAGACCATTATGAGAGTTCTGCAAGTCAGTTCTAATTGCATCAGACTGAAAACAAAGTCAAAGATTTCATTGTTCTCAGTGATTATTCAGAAAAAAAAAATTATTATCCTACATTGTTACCTCTCCAATTTCACTAGAGCACAGATGGTCACTGTCATTCTGCCTACAAAGCAACCCTCAAGTGCTTTGGGGCACCACACCCAGAGGCTGAGAACAATATTATTGCCAAATCAGAGTAGTTAATAGACACACACTTCTATTCAAGAACACTCCTAAGCCTGATTTTCAAGTGCACACAAATATCTTCACACTAGAATGATTTTCAGTTTTATATAACCCACATGCAAAGAATATTTGCAGCAACTAAAGAGCACTGTTAACAGAGATAAGCCAATCACCTTCCACATTTTAGTGAATATTTACTATTACTATCTGGTATTTGCCATGAGAAATTAATTCATGCTATATCCAGAAAAGACACTTAAAGGCAGTTGTCAACTTAGCTAAAGTTCCAAAAGCAGATGGCTGCTTACTCCATAATCCAATCACCTGCAGCATTTCTTGTTGTACAGTCCAGAGAACTCCCCCTCAACTCTGAATGGGAAAGTTTGTTCTTTTCAGAATGATTGGCGGGGAGCAAGATAGAAAGCATCTGCTTAAATCCAATGTTTGTATGAGGGCACACCCAATGTTGAACAAGGGCTAAGGTCCCAGTTACATACTATTTTGAAAGAGACGATCACAGCTAAAAAAGTTGTTTAAGTTCAGGAAGTATACATTTTAAGTTCACAAAATGTTAAGGAGGTGCTGTTGAATAGTCTGCACTTTGTAAGTCACCTTTGTTCTCCCATGCTTTTTACTAGGTATATTGTTTAATTTCCGTTTCCTCCTCCACACCTGGTGGCTCTTATTTCTCGTTTGAACTCTTCCCTTCCAGTAACTTCCATCTGCTTCCCTCCTCACCCTAGCTCCATTCATTTTGCTATAGTCTTGATATTATCTTTCATCCTCTACATCCCCCTCTGCAGAACGGTCTGTTCAGAAGAGCCATTTCTGAACATCCTGATTTTTACAATGAGAGATCTAAGCCTAGTAACTTCACCTCCCACATTCAAACAATATTAAAAACCCACCAACTCTGCATCCATTTTACATCCCTCTCACCCAATCCCATAATCTTTGTCCCATATCACACTGGGATGACTAAATGCCACATTAGCTTCTCCCTGGGTGTTCTGTGTCAGTCACATTGTGTACTCACCCCACCCATGAGAACAGGCAATCTCAGAATCTACCAGAATGGACTAGCTGTTCTCAGCCACAATTGTTTTAAGTCTAACAGGGTTTAATATAAGTGCATGGGTCACTTACGCTGCTTGCATAGAGGCCTGTGGGCACAATGGACTCGGCTACCTGTGCTAAGATCACCATTCACCTCACGTTTCTGGACTCCCAATTCAGCCTGGCCTCTCCCTGGCTCAGTCAGTGTGTACCCAACCACGGTACTCCCATTTAGGCATCCCCCCCCCCCTCCGCCGGGGACGTCCTCAGCCACCCTCACCATACCGCCCAGGGCTCCATGCTTCCAGGGCTGAGCCTCACCTACTCACCAACCCCCGTGCCTAGCCACACCCCGCACACCCGTTACAGGCCCAGCCCCCCCGCACCCCAACAGTTCTCTGAGGGGCCTAGCCCCACCCAAGCTAAGCCTCACCTACCTCCCACCCCAGCCTATGCTCTGCCCTGCGCTCCCCCCATACCAGGCCCTGCTACGCCCCACGCCTCCCCAAGCCCCCTCCCAGTCGCTGCCTGCCCCACTAATATAACCCCCTCCCCATACACCCAGGCCCTCCGTGCCCTCACCCCGCCAATACCCCAGCATGCCCCGCGGGCAAGTCCTTTCCCTCAGCCCCCCCGGGCGTTGCCCAGCCGCCCGACGGGCTTGGGGGAAA